>PVLA01008712.1:52146-85082 GCA_004027455.1 Hydrochoerus hydrochaeris
CATAATTGAATATAACAGTATAATTGAGTATAGCAGTAAATAACAATATTAGTAAAATAAAACATTGTAGACAGTATAAAACTTCAAAGGCAGGTAATAATCAAACCAGAGTGGATATTCTAGTGGATCTTGTCATCTTAAGTGCAGTTGCCTATACTCTCAGACTTGATACTATCAATCATAACAGCTTTGAATAAAAGCTATCAATACAAAACAGTGATCCAACAAACCAGATTTGATTACGATCAGTCATGGTAAAACTGTGTAGGTTTTACAGAGCTTTAGATTAACTTCATAGGAAATTAAGGATGATTACCGTACTATATCCTGTTATTTTCAGGATTACTGTCTGTGCCCTCAAATCTAGTACAGGTAGAATGACTGGAACAGAATATAATACATCTAAGCAGACTAGTGTGAGTAATGTGGGTTTTAAATCCTGGTGCACTATTAACAAGGCCATCTATGATAGAGTTTCTAGCTATCCTTCTCTGCCTCATTTCTGCTATGCTACTTTTCTGCCTTTGTTTAGTTTTCTCCTTCATTCTACTGCCTGCCCCACTCATTGAGGCCTTTCTGCCACTGTTCCTAAAATCCTGGTATTTTTTTTTTCTCTCTCTATAGAATGTCCTTCAGCATTCTCTGCAGGATTGGCTTGATGGTCACAAACTCACCCAGTTCCTCTTTGTCATGCAAGCATCTTCTTTCTCCATTAATTTCTAGTGACAGTTTTGCAGGGTACATCAATCTGGGCTGGAGGCCACCTTCCTTCAGGACTTGGAAGACTTCACTCCAAGCTCTTCTTGATCTGATGGTCTATGTCGAGAAGGCAGCCATGATTCTGACAGGCTTACCTTTATAGGTAATCTATTACTTTTCTCTGACGGCTTTTAATATTCTGTTTTTATATTGAATTTCTGGTATCTTGATTATTATATGTCTGGGTGTAGATCTGTTTTGGTTGTAGGTGGCTGGAGTTCTGTATGCCTCACACAACTGAATGTCATTTTCTTTTCCCATGCTTGGGAAGTTTTCCTTAATTATTTCCATGAATAGCCTTTGTAATTCACCTGTATGTATTCCTGCTTCTTCGTTCACATATCTTATTCTTAAATTGCAGATTCTCTTGTCATTTTCTAGCCTTTGTATTGTTACTGCCTGTTTCCTTGTTATTTTTAAGAGATCTTTCCTTTCATGATCACACATTGCAAACTTGTCTTCAAGTTTTGATAGTCTATCCTTAGTTTCTTTTAAGGTGTTTTGCTAGCTTTCAATGGAGTTTTTAATTTCCTGGTAATCTCTTTGAATCTGCTTCATGTATTCTATATTTTCTTTATATTCTTTATCGAATGTTTCTCTCCTTTTTTTGTGTTCCTCCCTTCTTCTGTCTGTATCATCCTGAGAGATGCTTCCTGATGGCATTTCTTTTATTACTCTACTCATATCCTGCTTTACCTGATTTAATATTTCAGTTTTGAGCTTGTCTACAAGGTCCCAAAGATATCTCTTAATGTCCATTGAAGCCATGTCTGATGTTGTGTGTTTGCCGCCCTCAGTCTCCCTTGTTTTTCCTTCTCCTGGATCAGTGCTCTCAGGGTTTTGGGCTGGGGGCCTCCTCCTGCCTCTCTCTCCTGTCATGGCCCTGGCTTTCTCCACACAGGTTACAGTGCAGGTCCCAGCCCTTTCCCCTGTTGGCCACATTTCCTCCGAAGCATGCTGGCGAGGGACCTCCGCCCTCTCCTGGCTGCTCTTGTCACTGAGGTGTAAGCAGGCTACATATGCCTGCCCCTCCCCACTGAGCCAGCCAAACTTCAGGGGCGATCACCCAGTTAGTGCTTGCTAGCCACATGGAATCAATTTGGGATGGCTCATTGGGTCCCGGCCAGGGATGTGGCCCAGTCCAAGCAAATCCCACGAATCTGCTCTGGGGAGGGAGCAACCAACTGAAGTCACTGTCACTCCCAGTTCAGACTCCTCCTGCCCGATTCCAACATGTTGCCTACCTGGTGACGCCCTTCCCATGGGGGGGTTGTGTCTCACTCCCAGCACTGACCATGGATCAATGAAGGTTCCTCCACCAGCTCCGCTCTCTGCTTTCTGTTGGGCTCACCAATCCCAGACTTCAGTGCTGCTGTGGTTCCTGTGAGGGGTGGCGGGAACAAGTTTGAGCAGCTCTTCCTGCCGGCGCAGATTCAAGCTGGCACAAACTTGGCAGGTCACCACGAAAATGCTGTGTCCCTTTAGTTTTTAGTTATTTCAGTTGTAGTCCCAAAGTATTTGACGAGCTTTTTTAAGTTTTAATTTCTTCCTGTGTCAAGAGGATCCATCTCCCTCTGTCTGGATCTCTCCAGGGTGTTTTATTCTGGCGTATGAATTGTTTCTCCTGGGAGGCTTTGTATTCTGTTCCTCACTGATTGGCCATCTTGTCTTCTCTCCCTCGATTTCTACATTCTTGAAAAACACATGTACCTTGGCTTTCATGACATCATAAACTTCTGGCTTTACTGATGTCCTCTCTAGATATTCACATTCATTTTTTTTCATTGATGTTTTCCTTTTCTGATCAACGTTTAACTATCAGGGCAAGCCTGGATTTGGACCTGGTCCTCTGTTGTGCTCCTCTGTGTGAGCTCTAATATATCATGTTCAGTTGGAAGACTTTCAAAAATAAGTGCTGCAATTGACTGTACTTACATCACTTTTATTCTATGGACAAGATGAAGTAGGTACATTTACCCCTAACTAAAATCTAGATAGTGCGTTGCAAAAAAGAAGAGGGCTATGAAAGACGGAGTGGAAAGTTAAGTGCTATGTTTTCAGTATGAAAGGTCCCCGAAGATCAATGCATTGGAGGTTTGGCCTCCAAGATATCAGTGTGCAGAGGTGGAGCCTGAAGAAATGTTCAGGTCTCAAGGGCTGTAGCCTTACCAGGCTGCAGGGAAGGAGAGCCCGTTTGGAGGAAGTAGGTCAACAGGAGTTGGGCCTTTGGAGGATATGTCTGGTTCATGGCCTTCCTCTGTATCTCTCCCTCTTTCTTTCTCTTGTTCTCCCTCTCACTGTCTCTTTCCTTCCTAGCTGCCGTGTGGTAACCGGCTTCGCTCTGCCATGTGTCTCTGCCGTGAGGTTCTGCTCCACCTCAGGCTCCCAGCTCTGGAGCCAGTTAAGCACAGTGAGACCTCTGAAACTGTGAGCCAAAATAAACCTTTCCTCCATTAAGTTGATTTATCATAGGTATTTTGTCACAGTGATGAAAAGCTGACTAACACAGCTGGCATTTTAAGAACATAGGGTATTCCAGAAAGTATAAAGTGGTGACTTTCCCGAGTTTGCTTTTTTGCCTAATGTATTCCATACCAGCCCTTAAAAAAAAAAAAAAGTCACAGTAACCTGAAGATATTAGTGAATGTAGATTTTAAAAAAGATAGAAAAAGGCAAGAGGCACTGCTATCATATATACAGACATCCTAATGACACAGAAAATAAAGACCTTAATTGACTTAAACACAAAAGACAAACTGAAGCTCAGCATTAGCAAGGACAGACAGATAACCCACACTTGTCACTTTTCCCAGCTAACATGAGATGCCCCCTTTACTTAGGTTGTAGTGGTCTGAAAGAAATGTTAGTGGAAATTTGATGATTTGTTTCTTCCAGGCTTTAGGGACAACACTCCACACTCAGAATCCAGGGGATACCACCTAAGATGCATCATAAGTCACCTTTCAATCCTAACCATGGTGACCTCTGCAGAGCAGTTAATCACACAGCAGTGACAAAGCTGTGTGTCACTGCCAAGACAGCATTGAAGGGAGACCACCAAGAAATTATTTAAATAAGATCCAGAATCTGAAGCTGTAATATCCAAAATGGCCAGGACACATACAAAATCACTGAGCAAGCACAAAGCATGAAATATCTTAAAATATACTAAAAAAGACAATCAGGAGATGCCAACACAGTGATGATACCGATGTTAGAATTATCTACAGGGATCACAAGACAGCCATTATCAAAGTAATTCCAAGAGCTATTATACACATGCTTGAGGAAAGGAGAAAACAAATCAATAAAGCACCAAATCAATAAAGCATCACCAGAGAAAAACATAAAGAAGAACCCAATATAGCAATTAGGACTTTAATAAAATCTGAAATTTTAAAATCCTGTGGCTGGGCCCAATAAGATAGCAAAGATGAAACTTGGAGCAATTAATCAACTGGAAAACAGAAAATAAAAGACGCCTAATTTGAATGACAGGGAAAAATTAGGCTGAAGGAAAATAATCAAAATCCCAGAAAATGTGTGGTTAACAAAATACCTAACATTGCGTTCTTTTAGTTTCAGCAGGAAAGAAGAAAAAGAGCAGGGCTAAAAATAATTTGAAAAATTAACGACTGAAAACTTGCCTAATTGGACCAAATACATAAATGTATAAATTCCGTAATGAGCATCTCAAATGTAATAAACCCAAATAAATCCATGCCAAGAAAAGAGATGTAAACTTTTAAAAATTGAAAGCAAAGGAAAAAAAATTTCAATGGCAAGAATCACCATGTTACCTCAGGGAACAGAATCATTTAAGACAGAACTTTCTCCAGCCAGGCCAAAAGGAAGATAAAATATGATTGAAGAAAACAAGATACAGCATTTCATATTATACTTTAACAATACACAATTTTATAGAAATGCAGATAATTTATTGAAAATGTGATGAGTATAATTATTTAGAAATGGAAAAGCAAAGAGATCCACCTCTAGGTTTCATATAATAGTTATTTAGAGCATCAGGTAGGCCTGTACTTACTCAATACAGGTAAACAGATGAGGTACAATGTGTTTATAAATGTACAAGCAAATTTCTATGAGAGCAGCAAGAGTTTTTTATTAATCAGCACATATTCCTGCCTCTGTCATTTATTAACTATGTATCATTGGATGGATTATTAGTGTCCTCAAAATTGGGTTTTCATGTTGACAAAATAGGATTGCAATAGTACTCTCTGGTAAAATGTTACAAAATTTGAATAAAGGCCATGTATGTGAAGCATTCAGACAGTTTTATGACTCACAGCATCTTTTGATGGGGCAGAAAGTCATTATTATCATCAATCATGAGATCATTATCAGGAGGGCTGACGGGACATAGGGCAAGAGGCATTATCCAGGAAAATGCACAGCAGATTCTAAGTTGCTGAAACACATTGTCCAAAACTAAAGAGCTGGAAATCTTTGGGACAAGTTGAGTATCCTGGCAAGAGTTGGAATCCAAACATAAATGACAGAAGGAACTCACTGTGGTTTTACTTTAGACCATGTTACTGACTACAGTGAGCTGCAATGGGCACCAGGTGACAAATGTGCGTGATAACCTCTGTATTTGGTGAAAGTGCTTCTGATGGCAAAGAGAATGGTATGTATGAAAGGAGAGAGACTGGGGTCAGGGAAATCAGTGATCATCCTGTGATAAAATCCTGCAGCACACAGGAAAAATGGGTAAAAATAATGTCAGATCTGAGAAGCAGGAATAGGAGATCAATTCACATTGGTGAGCTGATTCTTTGCAAACAGCAACAAAGAGCTGTAACAGAAAACACAGCAACAAAGAAAGGTTTTGTGTGAGGTTGACGTTTTCCATGTTAAATCTTTGACCTCGAAGAGCCTCCAAATTGTGGCCAACTCCTAGATCATCTATCTCAGAAATTCTTCACTTCACCTTTGTGCCAAACAATCTACTGCACGTCAAGGGCAAACGTGGTGTTTTATTACTTGCCTGGGAAAACAAATACCTCGCTCACTTTCCAACGTGGGAGACCCACGCGTTTTTCCTTTCTAGCGACTCAGTGGGCGAGATACTCAGTAATGGAAGGAATTGATTTGTGATTTTCATGCACCTTTCTCCGGAGCTAAAATTTCATCTGCTGATGTCACGGACTGCCAGGGATCCCGGCCCACAGATGCTGCAGGCTGTGTCCCATTACATGCCCCGCACAATCGAATGATGTCTTCAGCACTTGTTACCTGACAAATGTCATTGGCAATAACCTTGAGAATACTCTGTGTCCTTCTGATATTTCTTTTCTAGCCCTGGTCATTCATCAGAAGAACTAAATAATAATAATAATCTTAAATAATAATAATCTTACTTTTAATCTTAAAACTAGCAAATAATAATAATCTTACTTTTAATCCTAAAAGTAGCAAAAGGAGTATGAGTAAAATATGCAGGTGATTATTTTTTCTGGCACTGTTAATTACAGTAAGTGTTTTGCTAGAATAAGCATATCTCTATAAGCTTACTTATATGAACCTAAATGAATGCCCAGCTTTATAACCACTTATGTTGCTATTGAGCAGATACTAGTTAAGTCCTTTGCATGTTATATTATTTTAAACCATAAACAGTGAGTAGTAACATTGTCTTATTTGACACACAAATACAGTGAAGTTTAGTTTCATGGCACTGATTAAAATAAGTATGGGAGGGCAGTTGCTAGGATTGAATGTCTTTTTCAAATCCCCGTGGAAATTCATTACCATTTGAGCAGAGTTAATAGGTAGCAAGTGTCTGGATCCAGGGCCATCATAATTATAAATAAAGTCACAGAATGGTCCCTACTAAAAAGGTATGTTCAGCTGCCTTTCTCTCTGGCTACAGGTATGTTAGGTGCTTTCTCCCCTCTCACCATCTACCATGTAGAACAGAAGACCTCACTGATGCTAACACCCTGCTTTTGGGCTTCCACACCTACAGAATATGAGTCAAATACACTTCTACTGTTTGTAAGTTACTCAGCCTTGGATATTCTAGCACAGCAACACCAGAGGAGCTAAACCTGGCAAATTTAGTGACTCTGACACAAGAATTCTTCGTCACTGTGATAAAGCAAAGTGTATTCTGATGTGTGTATCTGCAGAAGTGCACACATGTGCATGTGTACAGACACACCTACACACACAACTGTAAGTACATGCACATAGCATGGTTCCATCCACAAACTGGGTGTCCCAAGGCCCTCTTTTGGAGAAATACCTTGGAACAATGCAAACATACATAGGTTTAGTTTGTTATTTCTCTTTCTCTTGGTCTGTATATTCAAAATTCTAACTTAAACTACATAACCAATTCTACAACTCTACCTTCATTGAAAATCAAATTAAATTTCTAGAAACCTTCTAATAATTCTTAAAAATAGCAAGACTTAAAACTTCAATTTTCTGTAGAAATGACCTTACAAGACACTTATAATTAGGGTGATTTAAGTGAACCTAGATAAGTATGAAAGTATAACTTGCAGGTCACTGAAAATCCCCAAAACAAAACAAAAAATCCAAGTTACTCTGAATAGCAGCCTGAGGTATGGCTACACATTAATGAGGGTGATTTAATAAGCAATTTTAAATAATCAATCTTATTATTGTATAGCAGAGGTCAAGACTTGTCAGGCTATAGGCCAAATTATGCCTTGAGATATGTTTGGTTTGCCTTACATAATTTTTGCCTGCACAGAGTTGTAAATCTTTTGGAATAATTGCCAACATTTAAAAATTGAGAAAGGCATGAAAATCTGGCTTCCTGCTTCTTTTAAAAGTATCAGAGATCTGGCAGGCTGGGCATTCGTTTTTCATGACAGCACAAATCTGTATCTGGTTAATCTCATGACAAGCAGTTAACCATTATTTTATTCTGTCTGTCCCTCTACTGTTATAATTTCTTAACACTCATAATCTCCACTGATTGACTTTACCACATCATTATTTGGGTCTTGAGTTCTGTTTTAAAATGATGACAACCATTTGGTAATCTCTGACTGTGCATCTTAATTTCATATCTATCTTGTAGTACTTTATTTCCCCCAAAATAAGACCAGACTTTTAAGTTTTGCACTAGAAGATGCAATATTTTTTCAAGTGCAACAATCTACATTCATTCTTGTATGAAAATATACATTTACTTGAGTATAATCATGGCATCTTCTGGAATATTGTCATGACTCTCCAAACCCAAGGTTCCTGCCTGAGCCTCTCGCGACTTCATCTCCTACAGAACAATTGCCCCGTCTCTCCCGTCCATTGAAAGAGCTGTCCTTAGTTGAGCGCTTCTTGCCCATCGCTTATAATTGCACTGGCTCCACAGCTGTCTGTGATTTTACCCCATGAATTCTCCACCAAGTCACGACCTCTTGCAGGCTGGATGTCACCAACTTTCCATTAAATCAGTGTGAATGGAAGATTTATGAGACAGGAGCAGGGACAAAAATGGTGACAGCTAAGAATGATGGTTCACACAAAAGCAGCAGAGTATCACAGGCACCAAACTTTCTTCATTTCACATGCGTGCACGAAGTACCTGCACTGCCACACACAGTGGGTTGAATGATGAAGACTCATGTGAGACACAACCTCATTCGGTCATTACCAAGTGTGTCGTGTTCCTACTTCAGCTGCTCACTTGACAGTAAGTGTCTCATTCATCTGTTTATATGGGTGTTTGCTTTCCTGCAAAGGACCCTGATTGTAGATCTACAAACAATTGTAATTTAAGCTTTAAATATTGTTACTAATGTTATTTATATTTAATAATATATCATTATTATTTTATAGTAGTATTAATTCATAATTCAATATATCCATTGTGTGTTGCAACAAGTGTGCTAAATGCTTGTGTCTGGTTGCCAGTTTTAAATGAGCTCGCTTTGAGGGCAGGGCTTGTTTTATGAGCATTCTGAAAAATCACATGAGGGCTTGTTTTCTGGTTCAGTCTTATTTTTGATGAAATATAGATTCAGCACATGTTGGTAGGTTGGCTCCAAACTCATGATCCTCCCAAGAGTTGGGATGCAGTCACATCCAGGTGGGAGGCTGATTACCATGCTTCTGATACAATCCTTTTATTCTTTTCTTTATTTGACTTATTCTTTGATTTGTTAAATTTTCATTAATTTTTAACATTTTCTAACCTTATTTTTACTCTCAAAAATCTTAGAAAATGTATTTGTGCATTAGTTTTTTTTTTTTTTAAATAAACTTTTCTGTGGTCCGAGACCGTCAGACTGAGCTGTATTTCTTATTTCTCTCTGGAGGCAGGGTGCAGCTGGGTCTTGCAGTCCTGCCACGGCAGCCTCGCAGAGCTCTGTGCTTATGGGTACGTGCTATGGCACCCAGCTTAAAATGTGCTCTTTAGGCATGATTTACCACAGCAAATGACTACACTTGAAGAATACTGATGAGTGAGGATTCGTGTAAATATTCATGTAATTCCCACCTCAACCAAACTATGAAACAGTCCCACATGTAGAGGGTCCTACTTGATCTTCTCTCCCAGGATCTATTAACCTCTCCTCTGTCTCCTTCCTCTATCCATTAGTTATGCCTGAAGCCACCGTGTGAACATTTTAAATAATCAGGTTCCTTATCACAGAAAAACAATTGCTATTGATTGTGATGTGCACATATGAATCTGAGATGGCTATACCTCATTAATTCATTCAACTAATACAAGGACTAAGTACAGGGTGACCCCTTGGATAATATCTTGGAACAGAAAAAGATGTTGAGTAAAAACGAAGGAAATTTCAACAAAGTGTGGACTTTGGTCAATAATCATATATTCTCATTGGTTTATTAAATGTCCCAAACACACTATACTAATGTAAGATACTGATATAGGAAACTGAGCACAGAGGATGTAGGAATAAACACTAACTTACAACTTTTCAGGAAATACAAACTTTTTTCCTAAAACAGAAAGTCTGTTAAAGAAAATCTCTACAGGTAATTTTAATAATTGACCAAGTTTTAGAATCACTGCTCCTAAGATTTGTTTAAGTGAATGAAAAAATTTAGGAATGGAATGATGTATGAAAACTGTAACTGAAAACTTCCTAATTCTGAAAAGAAAAATCAAGGATTTACAATTTAGTTTTCAAAGATTGTAAGTGACAAAACTATTACCTGAAACTACATTTGAAATTTGTTATTCTTAACTTTAAGTGAACCTGTTTTCATATTTAGTTAAAATGTGAATTATCTATAAAGGAAAAAGAGTATTTATGTTCCCAAATCCATAACAATTTAAATTATTTATATTATATTATAAAAAAACACATGAACATAAAACTGTATACAATCCCAGTTAACAAATAATTATAAAGCCAAAGCAAATTTGTGAATTAGAAATAAACCTGATTAAGACCACTAAAATTCAACCAAATAAATTAATGTAATTGTACAACGTAGTTGTTTATTTTTGCCAAACTAGATTGTTTATCACAACACAATGTGGTGGATTTACACTAATGGCTCACTTTTCATACTTTTATTTTCATGGGTTTTTTTTGTTCCTATTCCCATTAAATTGCACTGAATTTTTCATTCACATTTCTGTATGGCATTATCTGGCCTTCTCTTCTGTGATGAAGCATAGCTTTCATACCAGGGCTTCCTTTATTCCCGAGTTCCCTGTTAAAGAAATTCCATGCATCACAACTTTCTGCTGAGACCATAAATACACACTAGTGTAAATAAACATACATTGACTTCATCATTAACTTGTGTTTTAAATAGTTAATCACGTACTTAGATTTTTATTCATAATGTATGAAACACAAAATAAATGTGAAGCAAAAAAAGAATTTTAATATTTAGAGAAAATCTAAAATCGATGAACATGTGTCCATGTGATCCAAGACTATGATCATTTTCAGATTAGGCATTGTGCCGCTGGTAAATCTATTGTTTAATAAAATATAGATCTGGCATGTGGCGATTCCCTGACTTTCCTTGTGCTGGGTCGCAGGAAGTTTGGAAAGGATGTAGTATCTCTGAGCCTGCAAATGAACCAAGTAGATTGATTATTAAGGGCTGGAAGTCACAGAGTAGAGTGACCTCACCTTTTAAATGAACCAATAGGGATTCACAATAAGTTTTTAAAAAGAGCTCTGTAAGTTTAAAGTGGAACTATTGCATGCCAAGTGTTGGTAGGAGAAAAAAATAAGTAAATAAAATGAGAGGCAAAAAGCCAGACAAAAGGCCAATTTAATTTCTGGAACTGGAGGATAAACACTCAAAGTAGGTCAGTGAAATCGAACCAGCGTACCTTGACAACTAATTGGAAATTGAGATGTTAACTCTGATATTAAGGTTTTACATCAGGATTACTGGAAGAATAGCTGTGTACTGTATTTGATTTCTACAGATGCCTTAAAAATTACCATAAATCTAGAGGCTTAAAACAACAAAAATGCTTTACCCCACAGCTTCTGTTGGTCAGCAGCCGGGCACCGCACAGCTGAGCTCAACACTCAGCATCTTGGGACTAAAATCTCCTCTTCTCATTTGGGTGCAAGGTTGGCTTCCAAGTTCACTGACCCGGGCAGAATTGCTTTCCTTGGGCTTGTAGGATCGAGGCTACTGTTGCTGGCTTGTTGGCTTGTTTTCCTTTAGATATCTTGGAAGGTCCACTTTCTGCCTCTAAGGGCTGCCCGTAATTTCAGACAAGTGCACTTTGCGGGGGGTGGTTCATGGCAGAGATTTTTTTCCTATACCGGCTAGAATGTCTCTGTCATACAGTATTGTGGTCATTTGAAGAAACTTTGTCACTTTTAAAGAGCTCACAGATTGTATCTGACCTGCACATGTTAGCTATTTTAAAGCTAAGAGAACTGGGCCTTTGGTTACATCTGCAAAATTCCCTTGAATGCAAGACTCCTATATCAGAGCAAGATGGAGTTACCAGAAAAGGGGGTGAGTGTCCCAGTACTTGGGTGTCATGGAATTGGGTTAGTAACATCTTCAAATTCTACCTACCACGGATACTGTATTTCCCCCAAAATAACACCCAAACAGAAAATAAGGCCAAGCATGATTTACAAGGGTGCTTGTAATATAAACTGCGGCTCCAAAACAAGTCCCAGTTAAGAGCATCAGCCAGATGGGTGCTGCAACACTTGATTAACATATTGAGTTATCAAATGATAATAGTAATATATACCTGAATATAAATAAATGATACATTGACATTAATACTTAAAATCAATGATAATGTAAATTATTATTAGATATTTGTAAACCGCCAAGTGAATGCCTCCCGATGAAAGGTGAGTGGAGATGTTTCCCCTAATTGGAGGATGGGCATTTCATATGGGAGGGATAATATGGGTAAAGAATGGACCAGCCTGGCATCAGTGCAAATGACTCCCTGATTAGAAAAAGGGTCTAAAGGATGAGAAGAAGCGGGCTCCTTTGGTAACTTGATGGCTGGAGAATTCACACAGCTCGGGTATCTTGAACAATATCAGAGGAGGATTTCATGATCAGGAGTACGGAAGGGATAGTATGAGTGAACCTCTTCAGGAAGATCAAGGAGATAATGTTTTAGGGTCCGAGCTGGAATGTTAGAGGCAGGTGGCTGACTTCTGGGAGGAGGTGGCCCTGGTTACAGGCTGGTCTTTGAGGCCAGACCTTGATGCGTGTGTTGTTCTCCCTGAACTGCTACTTTCTCCCTCTGCTTCTTGGCCTTTATGACTTGAGAGGCTTCTCCTCTCCCTGGCCTCTGCCAGGCCGCTGATCCCTTAGAGCTGGCCAGCGCTGGGCTGGAGCCATCAGTCAGAGTGAACCCTCTCTCATTAAATGCCACACATCAGGTTGTGCCATGTCATGTGTTGTATCTCAGCCACAAGAAAGTGACTAAGACAGATGTACACAACTTATGGATAAACAAGATAATTGCAAAAAAATAAACTGCTATAATAAAAAAAAGAATTAATATTTTTCATGTAAATGGACCAATGTCCTACAATGAATATATTCAGTATGTGCTACAAATTTGTCCTAATTAAAAAAAAATAGAAATTAAAGGATATGTATAGGAATTAAGGGTGTGGCCAAAGAATAAGGGAAACAATGTTAATTAAACAAAGAAAACATGATACACTTTAAATAAAGCACTAAAAAGACAATAGATTCTATAAAGGAATGAAAAGTTTTCCCCAACGTACAAAATCTCAGACACTTAATAATTGGTTTTGTAAATTTTGTTTTTTCAGGATGGAACTAGTGACCTGACACTTGCTAGGCAAGTGCTCTACTGTAACTGAGCTGCTACCACATTCTCAAAATTGTTCGTAGATATAAAAAGTTCTCTCTTCTGTCTCTTTCCTGTAATAAACTGCTTGTGCTATTTTTGCAGGAGTTCAACATTGTGTCAGACTTTCCAATTAGTTTCACTAATACAATCAGTTTAAATGAACTGCCACATGAATTACCAGGTGATTTTCGATCTAGGTAATATTAGTTTTCTTTGGAAATTCAATGCAGATTTTATCTGTGGTACATTCTTCTCCAGGAAGTAGACATGGAGTGAGTCCTGTAAAATGAGGAGAGGAATTCTGCCATCTTCGTTAATAAATGAAAGTTTACAAAATGCATGCAGGGAAGGCCCTTGCTTGGTGGTCTAATAAGCTTGTAATCAGAAGGTAGAGGAAAACACAAGGTGAAATGAAGAGGCTCCTAATGTCATCAGCAGCCCGGACGTCAGGTGAGCACATTAGGATAACAAAGCTAGGAAGCGCCCTCCATCTCCAATCTTATTGCTGAAGCTCCAGGAAACCTCTGCGTTCTCCAATGCTGGTATGATACAGGCTCCTGTAGATTCCTTGTCCAACCTGGGTGCATCTCTCCAGCCCGGGTATGCTGTACGGTGCATGTGGGGTGAAGTTCCTCTTTTCTGACCAATGAGGGAGCCCCTCTGCCATTGCCTGTCTCGCATAGCTGAAGCTCCTTACGCGGATCTCAAGGTCTTTTGTGACTCCAAATCATCACCCATCACCTGCTAAGTTATGCCAATTGTTACCTTTTGCTCTAATGGCTGGTTATGTTATCCTTTTCGGGTAGACTCCTTTGTGTTTTTATCTTAAGAAATCTATTTATCTCTGCAGGTTCAGATTAAATAGTACTCCTTCCTAGATCTTCTTTTAATTCATTTAATTTCGCGCATGTTTTCACACTTTTCACAGTTCTCCTATTTAGCTGCTCATGGTATTTTTCAGTGAAAATCCAAGTTCCAGTGCTCAAAATCTGAAGCTTTTGAAAAGGCTTCTTTTTTTCTCTCTGGGTGCTTCCTGTCACTGCTCAAACAAAGCACACAAGCCTTTGGACTCAGAGAACAAACTCAAGGTCACAGTTATACAAGTAAGTTCTTTCATGTTCCACCATTCATAGTTTGGAAATGGGAAAAGTAAAAAACAAATACTTACACAAGTTTACTAAATGGCATTTCTTTTTTATTTTACATAGTAAGTGTGACATTTCATCTGACAACTTCAAATACCAATTTCTAGGTAGCAATGATAAAAAAGTTCTCTTAATATTGTCTTATTTGGCATACTTAGAATATAGAGATTGTAAACTGTCACTCTGTGAGAATAAAAAGATAATATTAGTAACAATTATAATAATGAATATTGTTTAGATTTTTCTGAAATAAAATGACAGAAATCCTAACCCTAATGAAAGGGATTTATAAGACATGATTGGCTCAAAAACTTGAAGTCAGAAGAGAAAATTCTGCCATTAAGTACAGTTCAGGTGACATCATCAGTTATTATCTTTGCCTTTATTCTTCAGTTGACTTTAACCTCTGAGTCCAAATAGTAACCACTATTGACTTCATTCAGCAAATAAATGTGAGTGTGTCTATAACATATCAGATACAATTTATAATACATGCATGAAAAAAGGAGCAAAACAGATTAAGTATCTGTTCTTTGGAGTTTAAAAGCTTCTATTCTACTTGGAACTGCGAGAGGGAGAGAGAGAGAGAGAGAGAGAGAGAGAGAGAGAGAGAGAGAGAGATTGTCATCACCTGAAATACATAGAAAAACCCAGTAGATAGAAAATTTGCTGAACAGATTTATAAGAGCATGGAGAAGACCAAAGAGTCTCTGAACTTTAATCTAGGTCAATATAAATTATCTAAATCAAAGAAAAGGAAAAAAAGTTGTATAAAATCTAATCAGTACCTGAGAGACACTATTAGTGGTGCCCGTAAATCAGCACTATAAATAATTTCAATTCCAAAGCACAGGAGAGAGAAAATAGGCCAGAAAAATAGGAGGCAGCAAGGTATTAAAAACTGTCAACATTGGATGTTGGACAACAGTTTATGAATTCAAGAAATTCTCTGAAACCAAAACATTAAATGTGAAAGAAAAGCATACTTCATGTATATTGGTCAAATTTATGGAGATCAACAATAAAGGGAATGTCTTGAAAGTAGCCAAAGGGGAAAAAATATCTAAGGGAACCATAACTGGAAGGCCATGGAACTCTCACTAGCAGTGATCCAGGCCAGGCTTGGTGCCATGAAACGCATCTGAAATCCCAGCACTCTGAGGGCCTGAGGTAGAGGGTCCCACCTTAGAGGCTTAGCAAAAATAAAGGCAGAGGGGACGGAAAAGGGCTGAGATTATAGCTCTGTGGTGGCCCCAGGCCCAATCCCCACACCACAGAGGTGAGCCTTATGCAATGGCTCACTGTATAATCTGTGTGGAGGAGGTTAGCAGTATGCATGTTTTATTCCCGTGTATCCTGGAGAAGAAAAGATCTCCAGCCCTTGGGTATTTCTTTTATTTTTACATAGATTATTCTCATTCCTTCCCTGTTTAAAAGGTCATAGTTTTTTATGCTATGTATGTTTAATATTCCCACATTACAATTTTATCATGCATAGATGCTGACAATTTGTACTTAGTGTTTAAATATCATAACTGTGGTGTTTGTAATTAATACCTTGCCCTTTATTGTCAAAATATGGAGTCAAAATGAGCTTAGAAGCTTTGAGTACTATGAAAGATGGTAGATTAAAAAGTGTAGCCCATCTTTCCGTTTCTAGTTGAAAAAGAAAAAAAGAAAATGTGAAACCCACGATACGCTTCAAAGAAGCAAAACCAGTTGTCTGAAACTAGCCTGAAGAGATTTTAATGGAGAAAGTTGGGTAGATTTAGCAGTCTCCATTTGCAGAAACTTTGGTAAACACAGTCAAAAAGCCAAGCACTTCTGTAAACAGTTTAGCAAGAAACTACTTACAAAATGCTATCCAGGCCTCCATCAACTACATCTGCCACCAAGCTGGGGGTACGGAGAAGGACTGAGTGTCTACAAATCAATGGCAGACCGCGCGGGTGTCCACCCAGAGCCTGGCAGAGAGGAGAATCTCAGTCACCAACTTTCCCTTCTTTATTTACATCACATTGGAATTCAGATGTTGGCTGAGAAATCAAAAAGTGAATTCATCGTGGCAAGAAAGTCAATATTTTACAATAACTCTAGGCAGTGATTTAAGAGACCATTTTGTGCACACCATTGACTTCTTCATGCACAGGTGTATTGTTATTCATTGCCACAGATACCTGGGAGCAAAGTAATTCTGAGGCCACTGCCTTGAAAAGAGTGTTGCTTTACAAAGCAAAGCATTGCGATTCATCTGAGAGACTGAGTTATCAGAAGGAAGTTCTCTGGGCTGCAGAAAAGGCAATTTGCATAATTTGTCTGTATTGGTCACATTTTTTCTTAACGAGTATTTTATGCTTCCTGACATCTGTTGAGAAGTTGCTTGGTGTAGTCTGTCCTTCCTAACAGAGACACGCCCCGCTGATGTTAGGAAAAGAGACACAGAGCAGAATGCAAACTCCACATTTACAAGAGATGTAGGAATAAGGGAATGAAGGAATAAATGAATGAGGGAATAAACTTGTGTGACACAAGTAAGCCTAGTGTCCTTTACAGAACTTACGTTTTCTTGCTTTTTTTAATAAATAGAAATACAACTGACACCAATGTTTTTTATTGAATTTAAATAAAGAAAATATCTCTCCTTTAGGCCTGTACATACATAATAAGTAACCAAAAAGACATGTCCCATATCACCTTTCCAAGTAGATTTCCAGCTAAAAAAAAAAAAGTAGAATAATTGTCCTACAACTATTTTCACTGTAAAATATTCTCTCTTCTTTTTCTTTTTCCTTTGCTTTGTGGACGAAGAGAAAGATCAGAATTCGTGTATCACTGAGACATAGCTCATTTTTATATTTCTGTCAAAGAATAGCTTATTTCATTTATTTATTTTTATTATTAATAAAAGCAAAATTTCTAAAACATACTGTTATTCGCAAGACACAGTGGGGAAAGCTGTCCTCTGGACTGTTTTCTAGTTTCGCTCCTTTCTGCAGAGCACGGTCCCAGCCACACTGTCCCAGCCACGCTGTCCCAGCCACACTGTCCCAGCCACACTGTCCGCACACAGGAGTCCAGCACCACACATCAGCGTGAGCACTGGAGTTTGAAAAATCTGCCTTGGAGATGACCGATCGTTCTACTTTAAGACTGAACACTGCATTGAGCATTAAGTAAAGGGCAAAATCAGTTCACCTCACAATACATATGCAATTGACAACAGTAACTTATCTTCTAAATTTGCCCAACATGTACCTCATCGCCCAGATCAATCACAGCAAGCATGAATCAATGTCCTAATGAAAGATGCCCATGTCTATTATGAAATCTGAAGTTTTGCAAAATGCATCTGCAAATAGCTTCACAAAGAAAGTACATTCTGTACCCATTTTCTACTTCCTGTAAATACACCCCCATTAAACATTGCAGTAACTACGAGAGAGACTCAAGAACATCATGTGCATTGTGAGATGTGGCTTGGAAACCTAGAACCCTGCCCCAAAGAGCCACATGGCTGGTCTCAGAACCACCTTTGTGGCTCCTCTATGTCAGATTCTCCGGATTTCTCTCTTCCTGCTCCACACTTGGTTCATGACAGACTCCTCTCCTTGGTTGGAGCGCTTGTTTGTGGTAACAGACACCTGTGACTTGTTTTTTGGACACTCTTCTGGGATCACTTGGAAAATTTGTTCTGAATCATGTGGCATCTTGTGAGCCACACTTTGCTCTATTCTGGTCATAGCTGAAATTATAATTTTTCCAGCTCTGCTTGAAGACAGCAATATTTTTCTCAGTTGAAATTCTTTTCCAGTCACTTGCAAAATTTTTTAATTTACCGCTCAAAAAATTAGACTGCAATAGATTTTGTGATTGTGTCATCAGTTTTTAAGAAGGAAAGATATAGCCTAAAGTATAATTTCTTGAAAATTGACTTAGAGAAAATATAAATTGATTTGAAGTTTCTTATTTCTATGAGTCTGTTAAAAATTTCATGAAATAGCTTTTACTGATATTGCTTTACTGAAAATCAATCTCCATAATCATGTTTAATTTTTAATATAATGATAGTTTATTTTTATTTAAATAGTGTAGTTGTTTACATCTGTACATGTGCCATTCATGATATGGCAGTCAACCGAAAAATAACATTTTCTTAAAGTGATTAAAATGAGGAAGAGTTTTCCTTTAATAAAGGATGAAAATCTGTAAGAAGATGTATATGTAGAATATATCCATAGTCTACTAAAAGGTAAAATACACACATTTCAGGAAAATAAAAATTTGTATAGTATTTTTTTGCAGTTTTTTTAAGAGGAAAAAAAAAGGAAAAAGGTAGAAATATTACAGAATTTCAAGAAAAGAAGATAAACAGTAAGAAATCACTAGTTGATAAATTACATATTGTTCTTTTAGAAATAGTTGCTCAAGTTACAGAATTAAAGCACACAAAGTGGACACTCAAGCAGTGAGTTGTATAGTATTTTAATTCTAAATTACTGAGCCAGCATGAGATTAATACAGATCACCTTTGACCTTTACGATTACAAAAGATGCTCAACATAGTGGCCATGAGCTTGCAGGCACTTCTTATTTCTTTTTCTCCTGGTGTGCAGACATTTTCCTCATGGACTCTGTACATAATAATATCACCACTAAATAATAACCTCGTATTTAAAAGCTCTACCCTTTGGAGCTCTACCCTTTGAATCTATGCCATTGGTATCTGATTGCAGTTAAGTGTGTGATGAGTGAGGCTAGAACTGAGTTCAGTTTTTTCATTAAAATCGGTTCAGCTTAAAATTAGTTCAGCACAAATGACAAAAATTGCATGGAAAATTATCAGGATTATTTTAAGTCAGTTTACTGAATCCAAGCAGGGTAAAACCCCTGTTGCATAAACCTGCCAGAGCTGCTGGAAATATGAGTATCGGTAATATTTGTTAAACAAAATGGGCAGTACCAGGAAGTTTTCCCATGGGAGAGCTGACACTCTGAGAACAAACAGCACCAGGAGCTGTTAAGGCAATCAGGGACCATAAATTCCCAGGAACGACTGCTTTGATCTATGCACATTTACACCCATCTTCCTTTGAAAAATAGAACACCTGCAAACAAGAGGAAGAGCCGGTGACCACAGGGGCAAATCGCCCACCTGCTCTGTGAGGCTCGTCTCACAGCCTGCTATGGTGCCCACCACGCCGCATGCTGCTGCATCAAAAATGATGGCAGCACGTATCTCTGAGGTCAGCATTCATTCTAATGCTGATCCTTTTGAAAAATGAATCTTTTTGAAAAACCTAAAGGCAGTACTTTAACTGACAAACTACAAGATGTATTGGGTCTAACTAAAGAATGAACATGAGAGAAGTAAAAAAGACACCACGGATTACCACGGATATGTGCACTATGTCTATGAGACACGGAGACACAGAGTCGGGAGAAAGAAGATGGAAAAGTGCCTTTGTGTGGTTTCAGTGTTGAAGGTGTGGGATACACAAATTACTCCACACTGACAGAAGGCAAATCAGTATTTGCACTCTTTCATAACTTGACAGACTGGTGGGTTACAGGGATATGGTCATTTGCTGAAAACCCCTGAAACATATACTTAAGATCTACACAGTTCATTTTGTATAAAGAATAAAACAATTAAAATGTATGGGAAACAAAAATATTAAATGCAAAGGGCAAAGATATTTTACAAAATAAGAAGAAATAATATATTTAACAAATCCTTTGAGCTACAGAAATCATTTGAGAACACTTATGATATCAATTAATTAATCAAAACAAAATTACCTCTGTGTGTATTTCAGCCAGAAGAGAAACAACGATTGACTTGTGTAGTACAGGAGAAGGTGCTGAATTCTAGGCATGTGTAAAGACGCGCAGTGGTAAAATGCACTGAGAGCTGTGGTTAGAGGAGTGCGGGGCTTGGCTGAAATACGGAATAGGCAGCTAAGAGCAGTCTTACTAAAAAGCGACACCCGCACCAAGAGAAGAGCACACAGTTGCTTCCCATGCATATAACTTCGGTTTTCGACGTGAAGGAGATGGGGAAGTATTGGAGGTTTGCTCACCTGTTCTGCTTAAATTGCTGGTGATCATGTGTGAGGAGACACGAAAGGACCCTCTGAGGGTGCCAAAGGCTCTGAAAGGGGCTGCGTTAGGGCTTCACTGCGAGGTGGAGCTTAGCTGTTTGCTGAACCAATGGGCAGGCAGAGTAGGAAAAGAAAAACAGAGATCAAGTTCATTTGGAATTTTCTGCTCTAATTATCTGTTTTTAGAAAGTACGTGTTCGCGGTTCTTGCAGGTCACTGGTATCTTGGGAGTGCTGACATGTACACACCTCAGCTGGCTTCTTTTCTTTTAAATCCATTTACCTTCTCTCCTGTTCCTTCCCTCCGCTTTCAGTCCTCATGCCCCGTCCTTCGTGCTTGTTGATAGTGTTAATCTTAGCTCTTGGAATGCCAGGCGGTATCCACCTTCACTGAGGTGATTAGCTCTGTACGCGGCACATCTTCATTCTATTTATTTCCCTTTCTCCTTCTCCTCAGCCCTTGGCTCTGTCCCCTTGTTTCACTTCCTTATTGCAAGAGGTTTATCCCTTTGTTCCCTCTGTCCAGACTTTATTATTATTTTTGCTTATAGTTTTCCTCACTCAAATGAGAGGTACCATATGATATTTAAGCCTGCCTGTCTGGTTTCTTTCACTCAGCATTATATTTTCCCAGTGCACTTATTTTTCCACAAATGTCTCAAATGTGTCATTCTTAATAGCCAGGTAGTAGTCCACTATATTTAGACACCATAGTTTCTTTAGATGGTCATTTGTTGACAGGTATATAGGCTACTTGCTGGATTTAGCTATTATGAATGATGCTGCTATAAACACTGGTATCACGCGTCACTGAGGTACGATGTCTTAAACTGTCTGGGGAAGATATCCAGCAGGGACACGGATGGGTTCTATGCAATTTCTGATTTCATTTGGTTGAGAAGAAATATCCATAATGGTTGTGCTGGTTTACATCCCCACAAACAATGAAGGAGGGACTGCGTTTTCACCACAACCACATCATCATTTGTCGTGGCTTGATTTCTTCATGACTGTCATGCTGGTTCACTTAAGGCTACTCTGAGTCCAAAAGACAGAAGACGAAGGAACACACAGGTAAGTTAAGGTGCTCAGAACTGAAGCTGCCATGGAGGTCAACTCTAGCTTCCTCAGGAAAAAACAGAAAGCCCTTACCTTACCTGAAGTGCCATCTATCAAGAAATAGGAAGACCAACACCCTCTGGGCAGCCTTCCCATGACTGCATTACTGAATTGCAGTAAAGTTCTTATATAGATCTACAAACTCCTGTCTTCACATAATTTCTATTCCTGCCTTTTGGTTTAAAACGTTAACACTTAGCATAATTTTATCTGAGAAGCATACAAATGTTTTAGAATATTTTGACATATTTACATGTCTTTTCTTTAAGAGAGCTACTTCATGTTCTCCTCGTGTCCTGTGTCCCTAATTTTCTCATTTCTGAATACTCTGCCATTCCTCCATTCAGTTTCTACCCACAGAGTTTTCAGTGTCTCTACAATGAGACACAAAGACTCACGCATGTTCTCTGTGATGAAGAGCTCAAGTATGTTTTCTTGCGACCTGTCAGGTCAATTCGTATTCATGTGGATTTAAATATTAGTATTGCTTTTGTAGTTATTCACACACTCTTGGTATATAATGTAAAAAATTTAGATCTCTAAAATTTTAATTTCAAATTTGCAATGTTGTTAAATCAGGTCCCGCGTAGTATTACAGCTTAGATCTAAAATGCCCACAAAAACTTTTATGGATAGGGTTTCTGGAAGGTGATTCAGAGGCAGGGTTTGGACGGTGATTGGATCCTGGGACACTACATTCACCAGTGCATTGATCCTTTTACAAGTCTGTGGGTGGATGTGCTGCTGGGAGGTAGGGTCTTGTGGGGGGTCACTAGAAGTGTGGCTTGAAGCAGCACGTTCCAGTCCTGGTGCCCTCCTCCCCACCCTCCGCTGCCCAGAGTAGAGCAGCCTTCCTCTGCCATGCCCTTCTACCATGACATTTCTCCCTTGGAGCTGGCCAACCACAGACTCTCCCCTATGGAAACATGAGCCAAATACATTTAGCCACCTTTAATTTACTGATGTTGAGTATCTTGTTCCAGTGATGGAAAACTTTTTTTAAATTTCACATAAGAAATGCTTAAATCAGGTCAGATATAGTTACTATATAGGTATCCTTCATTTTTTTACTTTAAGTGCATACTTTTACATTACTCAATCCATAATATTTTGGCTCATTATTATAACTCATTTAATATTTGTCTTTGTGTAGAATCAAAAATCACTCTGTTTTGTGTTGCCACATTACTGAGTTAGTAACTTTTTTAAAAAAGCAATCAGATAGTAAATACAAGAATACAAAACTTGAACATTGAGAAAAAACATTGAGAAAAAACTCAAAAAGAATATAATAAAAGAAAATTACATAAATTTGATATTATTATTTTATATGAAGCCCATAATATAAATATATTACATATTTTCAAACAATGTTTTTATTTTTAGATTATTTCCTAACATGCAAAAATACTATTTATTAGCAGTGACCATAGATAAATGGCTTTATTTTAATAAGTATTATCACATAAAGAAGCAGTATATGCTATGCAGTTTTTGCATGTTACTCTGCTTGAAACTCACATTTTCTGCTGTCAAGAAGGTAACAGCTGGTACTTAAGGTATCTTTTCTTCATTGCTACCTGATGATATTTATAGTCTATGAGTACTTATGTTTTATTTATTTGTACCCTGAAGCTATGTAGAACAAGTTCTTTGGCTTTATTTATTAAGCAAATAGAAATATGGATACAATAAAATACTAGCTAATAGATGGCCTTTTTAAAAGTTAAGACTGAAAAAATAGCTGAGTTGCAAAAAGTTAAAATTACTACATTAAGTAAATTAAGAAAAATTACACAAAGAAAAAATAATGTTCTCTTCCTTAGCAGACTTAAAAATATACACAGAAAGCATTTTTCTGCAAAAAAAAAAAAAGGTTTACTATTTCTAAGCTTGGACAACAATACTGGTCATGAAAACAATGTTCTACATAAACCACAAATTAGAATTGTCGATTACTATCATTTATCATAGTTCTAAAATTAAACTAATAATGCAAAATAAAATATAGATTCAAGCCAACCAAATCTAGGAGATAAAAGAGTATAATATTTGAGTTCCTCCAACAGTCTCAGCCTCATAAAAGAAAACAAATATTTAGTTTTAGTGAAAGTGCTCAGATGAAAGTGGCTCTGATTCCTGCTTGGATTGTGTAAGATGTGATTGAAAGATACAAATAAAGTGCCAGCTTGTCAGCTGCCCCTGTTGCCTTGTGCAGCTTGAAGAGATCTGAAGAGGTTTGTTCCCTCTCTGATTAACTGATACTTGTGAGGACCAATATCTTTTCATTCTTTGCTTTTTCCATTAAGTCACCATAAGGTAAAAATAAATAACAATGAAAGCATGAGAGATTATTTTTAATCACTAATTTGCATAACCTTCATAGTAAAGAGAAGGAGCATTTCTAAACTATCCTACGTTCACGTAAAGCTTTTAATGTGAAATCATTTGGGAACTGAGATAGTTTTGTTTTCTAGTAAAGTCGAGATTGATTTCATTTTTGGAAAACAGACACATCAGCTGAGGTATCAGCAGCCACAGCAACATTTCTGTTATACAATTTTAGCAGAAAATTTCAAAATTATAAGACGTAGTGGGCTGCGTTAAAGACAGAAACCAAACCTGCCCGAAGATGGTTCAGAAGCAACAATTGCTGAAAGCATCCCACTGCCAATGCACTTACATTCCACCCCTTTGTAGCAGCAAATTCTAAACCAGCTTCACACCTGTCTCCTTAGCTCCTAAGAGATCTTCCCAATATTCGTTTTTGCTTGTTCTCAGGAAAACACAGCTAGAAAGACCACTTGGGTGTTCTATGTTGAATATAGGAGTTTCATTGCTCATCATCAAGTGAAGAAAAGGAAGTAAACTTCTCTGGTGATTCCATGATGTTAACTACTCACCTACACAGGAAGAAGCATTTTGTAGTAGATCAGGAAACTGTCAGGAGCACATTCAAGGATGGCATATAAGAGGGTCCAAGGGATGAGGCACAAAAGTATCTGCCTTCCTAACTTAGGACCCAGGAGCTTGGGCACTCCCAAAGTACAAACCCAGAGAACCCTTTGCTTGGGGAGGTCAAGGAAAAAAATGTCAAGACCATGAGTTCCATAAAAGGTAACATATGGAATTTTAGCCACAAATGGAAACATTCTCCCTCACCTTGGATGGAAGTGGAGGCTTCTGTGGAGATGGGGGTCCAGTTGCTTTCTGCGTGCTTAGGTATGACTTCACTAATCAAGACAGAGTAGAATAGTACAGAGATAAAATGTGACTCACTAACTACACTCCTCAAACACCAACCCCATTAGGTGATCTGTGATACACCATGCAGTAAATTAAAAAGTGCAGTGGAAACATGGGCCGCCTGCTTTTATTACCTATCCTGTCACAAGCTGTGATTAAGTCAGTGAACCACATTCAAAATCAAAGGTAGGAAGGGACCCTGAAGAGCTGCCAAATAAAATGATGTTGAATCACCATGGTTGCTGCCAGCCTTGTGGGAATAAAGGACAGGCCCTCCCTTAAATAATAATGCAGCCCTGCCTCACTGTGTGTCTTGGAGATGCCAGGAAGTCTCACTTGCTACGTGTTGCGTGGCCCTAATTTTCTGATATTTTAGTGAGAGACACATGTTATTTTAGAAAAGTGCATACTGATCAATAAACTATCCTAGCATTTATAGTCCCATTAAGAGACCACAGAGCTAGAGAAAAAGTAGATGATAGTGTCAGGGGATTATAAACCCTGATCGTTCGTGGGTCAAACAATTTCCAGGATTAGAAATGGACTTAGCAGGGGCTGGGGATTTAGCTCAGCAACATAAGCACCTGCCTAGCAAGCATGTGGTCGTGAGTTCAATCCCTGGTACGGTTAAAAAAAAAAAGAAAGAAAGAAAAAGAAATGGAGTTAGTGAAGAGTGCTGAAGGTTGGCAGGGGTTCTTGAAATCACAGAGCAGCTCATACGAAGCAAAGACTTAGTTGTAAAAGCAGATATAGAAACACTAAAGCACATTTATAAATACAGGTGTCTCTTGAACTATGAGGAAGTTGCATTTCAGTAAGCCCATCATAATTTGAGAGTATCATAAGATAGGAATGTACCTCACCTATTGGACACTATAGCTTAGTCAGCCTTAAGCATGCCCAGAACACTTGCAGTAGTCTACAAACAAGCAAAATCCTCCAACAAAAAAATCTATTTTATAATAAAGTACTGACAATCTCATGTAATCTCCTGAATGCCTGTATCAAAAAAAAATCCCAATACAATATGCTACAGACCATCAATTATTTCTCCTTACAACTATAAGAACTACAACTCCCATCCTACTGCCCAGCATTAATAAAGATTACTGACCACATAAAGATAGCCTGGAAAAAGATCAAAATTTGAAATGTGGTTTCTCCTGAGTGTCCCTTTTCTTCAACCTCAGAAAGTCAAAAAATGTTGTCACCTTGCTATATTTCTGTACCTTCTGCAAAGCAGCTTGTAAAGCAAAGCAGCTTGTGCAGAAGACAAGTGAAAGACACTGAGGACAGAGAACTTTGAGGCTCAGCTTCTGGTTTTCTCATTAGTCTATTGGCAATAGATGGTTCTTTGAGGTTTCCAGGAGAGAAATAAATCAAACATAATTGAACTGAAAAATGATTCTGCTCAGATCAGGAGAGGAAATCACCTAAGAATATTTTGCAGTCTTCTAGAAGAAATGTAAGAAGCATCAAGCCTAAAGGAATAGCAGGAGCACAGAGCAAGGAAAAGATATTCAGGTGGCAGCAAGAGACTGGACCGGTGAGTGAAGGTGGGGTCATCTGGGTGGCACGTGCTGGGATGGCTTTGAAGATGCAAATCTATGAGGCAGAAAGCCTAATTATTATGATGCAGTAATAGAAATAATTAAAGGAGGATTTCAATAACTGGCTGGGATAAATGATGACAAATTTCAGTTACATGATAGATGCCAAAGAAGCTTTCTTGATAACCTAATGGTAAGAGTGTAAGCCCTGGAGATGCACTGCGTGACTTCAAACTGAGATCCAAAACCTACCGGAAAGCACACTGAGCATAAGGTTCAGCTCCTGTGTGCCTAACCAACTCTTCCTGAAGGCTGAGGAGGAGAGTAATAACTGCCTTCCGGCTTTTTGTGGTTGTTGTTGTTCTATTTGTGAGTCTTAAATGAATTAATGTACAATAAATGTTTAAGATTATGGCACGCTCTCAATAAATGTCAGCTCCTACAGTCAGTATTTTATTAAATGACAGGTAATCCCTTTTTTTTCCTTTAACCTATTCTATCTAGATCCAGCTTATTTTTGCTTTACTGTACCCACACTAGGTAGTCTTTGTGAAAACGAGAAGTAGATTGCTCTCAAATAACTCACCTTACTCCCCGTCTCTCCTGACCATAATAGTTCCATTTTATGAAATCTCCAGCTTTCCTCTTCCCATGCTGACATAATCTAGCAGGATGTATTGTCTGCTAACTATTTCTGTCACTACTAAAAGCTTAGTGTTTGCAAATATTGCCTCCAAGTTACTAGAATATACTTCACTATTTAACCTGAATAGTGATTTTTTGTGAGAACAATCCTATAAAAATATCATTTAGTCTCATGTGAAACTTGTGCTTTAGCTACATTGTCTTTTAGCATACAAAGCTCTAGCTGTAATCAATAAGATGTCCTGTTTTGAAGTCACAACATTAATCTCGGTTTTCTACTGTATTTTCTTTTCAATAAAATCTGGGACCTCCATCTCTCTTGATCCCACACAAAAGTCCCATTGGTGTTGCCAAGAGATGTGCACATGAATCACGCCTACTAAATGACACATAATAACTGAGAGACTGCATTGCTCCAGGGATTAATAATAGGCCCCTGACCTACGGGTCAACAACTTGAATCTAGACTTGGCTGATAGTAGCTAAAAATTGCTACCATCTGATGTACAATTGACAGCCAGTGAAAGGAACCCCACAGCCGCTGTGGAATTCCAAATTAACAGGTGCCTCTAGCACAGAGTCACAGAGACAATGGGCGAGTTAAAAGGTCAAAGATGAAGTGGGCGTGGGAACCCAGCTACCTTCTGATGTGGGCAGGGGGCTGAGCCGTGCTCGCCAGCCTGTTGCCCACACCCTCTGTCCTTTCTGTTCTTCTGTTTCACACGGAAGAAACCTCTTCCTTCTGCCACACATCAGCACAGCCGCTCAACACGCAAACTTCTAAAATCAAATTGGGTAGATGTCAAAAATTAAAGAAAAACAAAAGAAAGCTTGTTTGCCTCTGGGTATGTATAAATTTCACTTTAAATACAACTCCTGTAATAAAAAGAATCTATTATTTTTATAATATTATACTGATGCATAAAATGACTTTTCTTGCCTCACACAAACATTCAGACAAAAAATTAAAAGATGGAAAAATCCTTCAGGGACTAAAATTAAATGAATGCTGGCTCTGTTATTTAATGGGTACATTAGTTATTCCTGTATTTTCCTATTGATGTTATCTTTAAGGTCTCCTTCACTGGTGTGTCTCATATCTCTTAGGAAATGTCATTGCTGATGTTTTTATACTGGAGCTATCATAAGTAATAATTGGAAAGTGTTTGCTATGTCGTACAGGGAATGAATTCTTTCCAGTATTCACTGAAAATTCTACTGATCCAGGTGTTGATAGGATACCATCAGATCACATTTCCAAGAATAACAAAGATTAATAAGCTATATTACTTGTCTCTGAATGTAAGGGCATTTGTAGGTTATTTGTGAAATTTCCAGTGCAACCTGAAATGTGATTAGTACCTATGC
The DNA here is from genome assembly GCA_004027455.1 of Hydrochoerus hydrochaeris. Lineage (NCBI taxonomy): Eukaryota > Metazoa > Chordata > Mammalia > Rodentia > Hydrochaeridae > Hydrochoerus > Hydrochoerus hydrochaeris. The sequence continues at coordinate 80,404 of PVLA01008712.1, forward strand.
ACTCAAAATAGGAGGAATACTCTGAAAGTATGTGTTATTCTTCCAAACGACATGACCAGGAGGAAATCTAGACCAAAACCACCTACATGGTAGTAAATGTCTCAACTCAATTATGGAATAGTCTCAAACTGTTACAATATGAAATAATGGTATGTATCATAGAAAATCTAGAAGCATGTCACTTTTAACATTTGTCCTTTCATACCTAAAATTATTTCACAATAAAAATTTCAAAAAAATTTCCACCACTATCTAATCTTGCTTGGGCCCATGTGGTAATGAGAAGGTTGTTTTCTAGGCCTTCTACCTTAATTTTCCAAAACGATAATCTTTCTGCTTTACACTGGTCCATCTCTACACCATTATCAAACTTTTAAAAAGTGAAATTATTCAAGTAAACCTCTAGTGCGTGTGACCTGGTGAAACATTTCCTACATTCTAGTGGGGAAAGAAGTGAAAAGAATATTTTTAAAGAGTGATGTGGTTGAAATGTAAAGTCCAGTAATATCTGGGATGTTATCTACTGAGTTGGTTTATTTCTGAAATGACCTTAAAAATGGCCTGCTGACTTCTTTCTTAGTGTTCTAAATCACCGTGTCTATGTGAACATGAAAATTCTTTGCCTTCCATGCCTCTTGATGAAATGATGTGTTTATGGAAGGACAGAAAGATCAGCCCCAGATACTGGGCCCCCTGCACTCTCTAAGTGGTTCAAAAAGCCAGATACCATCGACCTTTCTGATGACTGGAATAGCTGATTCCACAAAAGGCCACTTTTCTACCCTTGATTGAATCTGAGATTGCCTTTCTCAACTAAAACAATATGAGTGGGTGGTTGTTGTATTCTCCATTACCTGATTTTTTTTAACCTTTAAAAATTTCAGATCTTTAGCTCTGCCATTAACATTTCTCTGTCACAAGATTTTCCACTAGACATGCATCATTTGCTGATGAAAACAAATTCTTGATTTTTATTTTAAAGCTCACATACTCAATAGTAGCATCTAATGCTCAGTGACTTTGATCTTATTTTATTTGTTGTCTTCATATTGATTTGTTATTTGACTTACATTCTGCCTCATTTCAAAAAGGTTGAATTATAGAAACATGCAATACATACAATTACAATATATACATATATAGTGTCATATGGCAAAAAGGACAGATTAAAAACTCAAACTTTATAAAAGATTGCTGAATAGTGAAATAAGTTAGAAGAAATGAAAAATCATTATGCATCCCTATTTTAAAAGCCACAGTTTACAGGCAAAGGCATACATGTGGATGTATGTATATGTATGTATATACTTGAATGCAATCAAGTGTGTAACTGAGTGTCCACGTACATGTGTACTCACATACACCCGAAACTGACTCAGAGGGACCAAAACCTTCCCTTTCTGTACCTTAGCTCTAGAACACAATGATCCCCTGGGTTCATTTTAATGGGAAACTAAGTGATGAAACTGGTGACGTTCTCAACATTTTCACGTCACTAAAACCAGTAACAGCAGCATTGGTAGCTGGTTCCGCATCACACCCTTGAGATCTGGGAGCAGCTTTACTTAGCTCAGTTTGCTGAAAGTGTCTGTGCCCTCCAGCATAAGGAGTAAGTGCCAGTATGTACCTCATGGATGGGCAGTGTGGTGGTGACAATGTGCACAGATGGGCCCCACTTGCTGTAGTTCTGACCCTGAAGGTGGAGGAGAGGTGGATCCTTCATGCGGAATAAGCACCACTCAATTCCGGTGAAGGTCAGTTAGGATCATCTTTGAAGGAGAACTGAGCCGACCAGAGAAGGAATTGCTCCACAGCTGCTGCCCGGTGTTCCGGAAGATTGACTCAAGCAACCATTATTTTTAAAAAGTGGGTAGTATAGAGTTTTCAAACTAAATTCTTGAAAAAGGGGGCTTCATATATCAGTGAAAGACAAATGCCATAAAATCGTCATTAGAATCTTTTAGTCATGTGATAGTGACCCAGGTAAAATAGCATGAAACAGGTTTATATTAGGCTGACTAGCAGCCCTCATTTGTTGCTCTTCAGTTTGGACCACTATTAGTTTATCTGTGCATTCTTTTGTTCCTTTAGCTTTTGCTGCTTATCTGAAACCCTGTACTCTTCCAAAAGCCATGACATCAAAAGCGAGGTAAAGTTCTTGTCACCTAAACATAGCTTACGATTTTGAAGAGTAAATTGGTGAATAAATTCAAAGATATTTAGCAATGTGATTTTTGCTGCAATAGTTGGATATATTCAGTATTGAAGGGTTGTATCAAGTATAGGAGAAATGCCACAATCATAGAATAGAGAGTAGAGATCCTTGAAAAAAATAGCCCTAATTAATGATAAATACACCATCCTCAACATATTTTTATATTTATAGATTCCATTGTCAATAAGTATGTAAGGTCTGAAATTGGTAACCTTAGTGCAAGCTCATAAATTAATCTCTCACAGTTTCATTGCTGCTGGATCTGAGAAAAAAAATCTTTGCTGATTCTACAGTAAGTAACATAAGCATGATGTGGTTTAGTGTTGCTCCCCACGCTCCAAAGCCTTACAGGGATGCTGCATGTGGCCTTCATGGATGTTCACGCATGCGATGACTTCTCTGTGGTGCATTGATTGTGAAGGACTCACAGTAAACACAAAGAAGTCTACTGGAGGTTCAGGAAGAAAATGTGACCTCGTTTTTCAAAACTGCTCATCTCAAACACAGGCCTAAGAAGTGGCCTGGTAAAGAGTTGTCGACATTTTGAATTCTTGGAATCCCACATAAAGCCATATGAAGATGCTCACAACTCAAGGTAGAAGACCTCTGGTAGCATGCATCTATGTGGATACAAAAACAAGTCCAAAGGTAGGGATCCCATACACGATTATCTACATTCTTAAATAAAAATGTAACAATAGAGAAAAAGGCAATTTCTAAATCACTAAATTGTTCATAAGTGAAGATAGTTGATTAGTTGCAAAGGACACCATTTTTATTCAAAAATTAGAATATGTGGGTGTATTTTGGAGTGAGATAGATTATAATTAACACAGGAAGTCTTCATTGTTATCCAGTATAAATAAGAACCAGACTACAGTGTTGAAACACATCTTGCACACTATTGTAAGTTGAGTCGTACTCCCCCCACCAAAGATCTGTGGGAATCCTAAACTCCAATACCGGAGGCTGCCACATGATTTGCAAGCACATTTTTGTACTTGTTATTAGTTAAGAAAGGCTGTATAGAAGGTTAGATTTAGGCTCTGAAGCTACTGACTGCTGTCTTTATAAGAAAACAGTGGAAAAGTAGAGACTTGGGCACACAGGCAGCAGTTTGTGATGACCGAATCAGACAGTGGAGCACCCTTGCCCACAAGCCAAGGAATGCTAGGAATTCCACACTGATAGCTAAAGTTGGAAGAGGCAAGAAAGAGTCCTCCTCTAGGGCTGTCCCAGAGTCTTGACCCTGACAGCAGCTTGATTTCAGATTCCTACAATCCAGAGCTGAGGAGACAATAAATTTCCATCCTTTGAAACCATCAGATTTGTGGTGATTTCCTATATGAAGCCTAGGAAACAAAAACACACAAATGAATACCTTTTTCTTTCCATTTCAGACATCAACTATAACTGAAATCAAATTTTTCATAATTTGTGCCCATTTTCTTTTGGGTTCCCTCTAAGGGTAACACTGAGAAAGGGCTGTATTTACTGGGGAAGTGATTGCAGAAGGTCTGGTGAAGAGATATAGAAGAAAGGCAGAAAAGCAGAAAAGGAAGCAAGACGGAGGGGAATGAGCAGCTGTGGCCAGATGCACAGGAGTCAGCCCTAACAGCCGTCTGCCCAGAGACCGTGAAGCATACCTCTACCTGGAACTCCCTGCAGGCTCAGAGGAGTGCCCCTCCGCAGTCCCTGCTGATGGCTGTCTGCCGGAGTCCAGCTGCGGCAGGGCTAGGGTTTCCCAAAGGTGGTCAGGGAGTCGGAGATTGAGAGACAGAAAACACTGCACACCAGACTGTGAGTGAATCTGAATCCGCCTTTATTTTTTAGAAGCTGGAATATATATTTGCCAACCCTGGCAGCAACCCCCAGCCCCAAGCAGGAAACACCCCAGGCCCAGGGCCAGGCAGGGACAATCCCAAACAATAGGTGTTAATTGACCTCAACTCCAAGCAGAAGGTGCCCCAGGTTCAGGGCAATAGGTATCAATTAACATTTTAATCTTGACATTTAGTCAGCCCGGGAAATGCAATCCGATGTACCCGGATGCCCGCAAGAGGACCGGACGCCCGCAGGAGGAAGAGATGTGTGAGATTATTAGGCCGCTCCCTACATTGCTTTCCTTATCAGTTATGGGAGTGGCAGTCCCTGCGAGGACAGCGCCTGTCTTAGGTCAAGGACTCTTCACATGTACCCAACCAGGCCTTACCCGTCATGGGCCTGCAGGACAGCAATTGGTCCTGTGCCTGTCTTAGGCGGCCGGTGGTGTAACATATGTGTCCTAGTTGCCCGTCTCTGGCTGCCTGTCCAGTGTCTCAGGGCAGTTGTCTCACAGGAATTTTGTAAATCCTCCTCCATGAGCTCTTTCACTTCTCTCACATTATTCACAGAAGGCAAAACCCCACAACCAGTCCTCACAAAGGGGTTATCTAGAGGGCCTCCAGCAACCCCCCTGGAGTCT
>PVLA01008713.1:0-84910 GCA_004027455.1 Hydrochoerus hydrochaeris
TAAACAAATAACAACAGAAAAATAGCATGGCAGAGATAAGACAGAGAAGATTGGTTATATCACTGTTTTATCTTGACTGATTTTATTTGAATCTGGTATGCTTGAGAGTGTCGAGTCTGAGAGTAGGGGCAACTACTCTGAAGATGACAGGATTCAATAGGATACCCATTCTGGTTTGATTGTTAACTGCCTTTGAAGTTCTATAATGTCTCCAATGTTTAGATGTTATTAATAGTATAAAGCAATGCTAAGTTTATATTATATTTGATGATATAGACAATTTTATTGAAAATAACAAGAGACATCATAGTGACTACCGTAGATCACCTAGTGTTGTGTTTTTGTATGTACTTTTCATTTTGTGTTTCTCTAGGAATTTGTATTGCTGACTTGTTTTGATTTGCTTTTCCCTCTAATACAGAAAGGCTAGGTATATGTGTAGAGACTTATACATGTGTAGAACTTCTAAGTAGTTTATGAGAATGGATTATAGTTATTGTAAAGAAAAGAAAAGGAAAAGAGAGTATTCTAAAGGATATAACTGCATGTATGTTTGAGTGTGTGGAATTAATAACCATGTTTCTAAAATTTTAGTTGGATGGATAAGAAAAACTAACTGCAGTCTCACTGTTTGGATGTCCACTTTGTGGACTTTACTTTTGTAACTTGAACAACTACATCTAAGAGGAAAGTATGTAATTATCATCTAGTGATTTTTTACTGGTTAATATTTTTGTTTTTTTGTTTTGTTTTTGAGATTTTTGTATTTTTTCTACCCTCTTTCTGTTTTAAAATTTTTTCTTTAAATAAAAAATTTTTTAAAAAAGCAAAAGGAGGAAAAGAAAGTGCTCTAAAAGAGATAACTGTATGTATACTTAAGTATGAAGGATTGATAACCATGTTACTAAGTTTTTGTTGGATCGGTGAACAGAACTGTTTGCAGCCTCACTGTTTGAATGTCCACTTTGTATGCTTTAATTTTTTAACTTGAACAACTATAGCCAAGAAGACAATATGTAATGTATCAAATAGTGATTTCTTACTGTTTTTTTAAATTCTGTATCGTTTCTACCCTTTTTTTCTGTTTTACTTCCCTGCCTCTTTAAATAAAATTTTAAAAAAAGAAAAGAGAAGCTACGAGAGGGAAGTCACTCAGAAACTGAATGCATGTTCTTCCCATCACTAAATCTAGCATCCTGCATTCTCACCAATCTCTTCTCCAAGACTCTTAAATGGATTGAAATTTTCTTCCCCTAATCAAAGCCAAACCCTGGCTTGCAATCTATACCTTAGGCCTTCCCTCTCCTTCTCATGGACATGTCTCTTACAGAGATCACTAACACCTCATCTGCCAAGATTTCACTTTATTAAACCTTTTGCATCACTTTACAAATATGCTCATCTTTAAAAAGAAGACACATGAAAAGATGCTCACCATCATTAGCCATCAGAGAAATGCTAATCAAAACCACAAGATGCCACATCACACCTCCTAGATGATGACAGTCAAAAAGGCAGATAACATGAGCTGACTGGGATGTGATGAAACTGGAGCCCTCTTTCACTCCTGATAGGAATGTAAAATGGTACATCTGTTTTGGAAAACAATTTGGCAGTTTCTCAAAAACATTAAATGTAGGGCAAGGCCCTGGGTTCAATCTCCAACATTGAAAATAAATTAAACATAGGGTTACCATATGAGCAGACAATTCCTAGGTATCTAGCCAAGAGAAATGAAAACCAATGTCCACTCAGACACTGCATGTGAATGCATGTTCATAACACCATTATTTGAAATAGAAAGTAGAAACAATCCAAATATAATTAAATCAATGAATGGAAAAACAAAATGTGATATATTAAGATAATATTATTTTAAAATGAAAGAAATAAACTGATACTTGTTACAGCATGAACTTTGATAGTTATGTTAAATGAAAGAAGCCAAACAGTAAATTTATAGAGACAGAAAGTGATTGGTGGTTGCCTTGCGATAAGGTGGTTGAGATAGACATGGAGTGATGGCAATGTGTATGCAGTTTCTTTTTGAGCTGACAAGAATGTGCTAAGACTGATTGTGGTAATGGCTATACAACTATCTAGATAAACTTAAAAACTATAGAACTGTACACTTTAAGTGAATGAATTCTATGGCATTGGCTTATATCCCAATAAAACTGTTATTAAAAAAAACCACGAAATTCTCTTTGGGACCCTTATTCTCTCCTATCTGCTACCCAGTGATTTGTTCTCTTTTACAGCCAAACTTTTTGGAAGAGTTATTTTTTTACCTACTCTCTCTACTTTTCTTACTTCCATTCATCACTGATCATATCACTTATTACTGTTATAAAATTATTCTTTATTTGAGGACCACAGATGTAAAGAGTTGAGCTGTTTTTTAAAAAAGTTTACATAAACTTTTCATTTTTAGTATGAACAAGGACCCCTCATGTTTTCTTTTCTTTTCATTCCTGATCACAACTATTCTTTACCTTCCTACCACATAGATACCCATGCAAACATATTTTTCCTATGTTCCTGACTGCATTATTGTTGGAAAATAATGTGTTATATCTACGTGTTTCTAACATACACAAATGGTAGCATGCTATACAAGCCTCAGAGATAGTGTGCAGTGAGCAGAGTATAGACTGGAGCCCCAGCTTTGCCCGTTACCCACTCTTGACATTAAATATGGTGTTTGAGAAACAGTTTCCAACCCAGATGTGCAAAACAAGGACTCATTTAACAAACATACACAAATATTTGTCAGGAGCTTTCTATGCGCCTGGCACTGCTCCATGCACTGGGGATACAGACAAAAAATTCTGCCCTCACAAAGCTTATCTACAATTGCAGGAAGAAGTGGGTACAGTGGCACAGACCTGTAATCCCAGCCCTCAAGAGGCTGAGCCAGGAGGATCACTACAAGTTTGAGGCCAGCCTTGGCTACAAAGTGAGCTCAAGGCCAGCCAGAACTATATGAGACCCTGTCTCAAAAAAAAATTGTTGTAAGAGTAAAATAAATTAGAAAAATCTATTAGTATTTTTTCTATTAGTTTTTACTCTTTTATTAAACATTATATATATATATATATATATATATATATATATATATATATATTCCCCCTTCCCAATAGTGGCTGGGAATGTTACATAGTTTTCATTCACTGTGTTTCATCTGCTCATTCCCTAGTGATAGAAACCTGGGTTGTGTGAAAAGACACAAGAGTATTTATAATAAAAGGTAGGGAAAAAAAAGTACAGGCAAAGAGATGCAAAAGAATGAGTCTTTAGAATTAATATTTCAAATAATAAGCATAACAGATGTTTAAAGAAAATATAGAAAGTCATCAATGAGCTGGGCATGGTGCTGCACTCCTGTAATCCCAGCTCTTGAGGGGGCTGGGGCAGGGAGATCATTGCAAGTTCAAGACCAGCTTGGGCTACAAAGTGAGCTCAAGGCCAACCTGAACTGCATAGTGAGACCCTGTCTCAAAAAGACAGAAAGTCATCAGTGTTACCAAACTTTCATCTGTCTGCTTATGGTGCAAAAAAGACCATTTGTTCTTTTTATGTGATCAACCTGACCATGAGCACCCTTCCAGTCTTCAGACGTCAGCACTGCAAAAGGCTGGGATAGAATTATATTTATTAGTCCTGCAGGCACCTAAGGAGTATAACTAAAGCTTTCATTTATGTGAGGGAACAGAATCAGATAGCACCACCATCCATCATTGTTATTGCTGTTTGTCTCAGCATCCAAAATGTCCTGTCCTGAGACTGGGATGTGATGTACCCATTCATAACACAACAGGACAAAAAATCATGTGGCTTCCAAAGTTGCCTGGATCTGTGCCCCAGTACAGTGATACTGTGATGTACATTCTGAAGCCTCCTAATCAATCTGTGAGTGAGGTTCTCAGTAAAACTGTCAGGAGCAGGAATTCTGGAGCACAGAATGAATGATACAGTAAGTACTTAATTTATATATTATCCAAATATATTAGCTATCCAGCATTAAGTTGAAAAGGTAGCAGCACAAACAAACATATCAGAACATATTATGTAAAAGTAAATGAAACATGTGATCCAATAAAAATACAAGGGCTGGGGATGTAGCTCAGTGATAAAATGTTTGCCCAGCATGCATGAGGCCCTGGGTTTGATCACCAGCATTGTTTTTTTAAAAAAAGTTTACATAAACAAAAATTATCAGATTGGTTTACTAAATATATCACTTAACTAAGGTTATATAAAATTTAAGGGGAATATATATATATATATATATATATATAAAACAAGCTACAAAATGTATCCTTCATAAAGATCAAAAATTCAATCCACTAGAAAGATAAAAATTTTTGAGTTTTTGTGCAGCTATAGCCTCAAAATGTATAAAGCAATAACTGGCAAATATAAAACAAGGAACAAACTCCCAATAGTAGTTGAAGATTTTAATAGACCTTGTCTCAGTAATTTATATAAAACAAGCAGGCTAAAAAACAGAAGGATTTTACAATATATGAAAAAACAGTATCAGCAAAATTGATCTAATTAATGTTCATAGAACATTGCACCTAACATCTGCAGAACACATTTTTAATAGTGTAAGAAATATTTAGAAAAATTGACCATACATTTAGCCGTAAGACAAGTCTCAAGTTTCAGAGCACTGAAATCTTGTAAAATGTGTTATCTAGCTACAATGCAATTTAGTTAAATTCAATAAAAATATAGTTATAAAAATACTTCACAGGCCAGGGATTTAGCTCAGTGGTGTAAGCGCCTGCCTGGCAAGTGTGAGGTCGTGAGTTTAATCCCCATTACCAAAAAAAAAAAAAGAAGAAGAAGAAAAATACTTCAACTAGTTGAAAATTAAGGAATTTCAGCCTAAATAGCTTGTATTTGAAAGACAAATTACAATGGAAAGTATCAAACATTTAGAACTAAATAATAACAAAAATACTATATATCAAAAATTTTGGGTGCAGCTAACATAATTTTTAGAACACTTGTAAATTTTGATGCATATATTAGAAAAGAAGAAAGGCTATCATTCACTCCAAGAAAGTAAAGAAAGATCAACACATTGAGCCTAAGAAAAAGTAAAGCAGATTAAATAAAAAAGAGCATAAATTTATGAAATGTAAGTAAATAAATGCAGAGACTTTCAATATATTCAAATGTCTGCTCACTGAAAAGACTTATAGTATTGTTAAACCTTAGTAAGATAAGTTTTAAACAAAGAGAAGATATGAATAATGTCAGGGATGAAAATTGCACATTGCTGCAAATCCTGCAAATTTTAAAAAGATTAAACAGATAAAAGATCTGAATAATTTTATAACAATAAATTTGAAAATTTTAGTGAAGTAGGAAAATCCTCCTAGAAAAATACGATTTACCAAAAGAAAGAAAAGGAATCTTCATACAATCCATTAAGAAAATTGGATGCATAATTTAAAGCTTTGTCTTAAAATACAGACCCAGATGATTTGACCAGCAAATTCTATTAACCACTTAATGAGAAAAAAATGTCAACATTATACAAACTCTTTCAAGGGAGTAATAGCACCCTGACTCATTTTGAAAGGCCAATATAACCTTAAGTCTAAGTTATCCAAGTAATTCGTAAATATATATATATATATATATATACTGGGCCAAATCTCTGTTCTGAAAAAAAGCTGTAAAAGTACCAAACAAACAAATTTGACCTCAGGTTGGACAACTTAGAAAGACTGTGTCAAAATCAAAAACACTAACAGGGTTAAGGATGGAGGTCATGGGAAGCCCCTGAGTTCAATCACCGATACCACAAAAAGAAAAATAAAATCTCTCTATATATCTGTCTATATCTATGATTACTATATCATGCCAAGTTGAGTTTGCTCATGTATGTAAATTGTTTTAGCCCTTAAAAAGCTAATAAATGTACTTTTTACCTTATCAGAGGAAATAGGAAAAGACATATGAGTTTCTTTCTTTCTTTTTTTTTTTTTTGTTTGTTTTTTGGTACCAGGGATTGAACTCATGATCTCACACTTGGACAGGCAGGCACTTAAGCCACTGAGCTAAATCCCCAGCCTGGCAAATGATTTTTTGTTTTGTTTTGTTTTGTTTTAAGGGTAGAAGAAATACAGCAGAACAAGACAGAACAAAGCCAAATGAGACAGAGCAGTGAAGTTGGTACAGAACTTCACAGCAGGTTACCGGGATAACAGCAATAGGTACTATAGTATATCTCATTATCTTCACAATAGTTGTCTAGTCACAACAAAATCAAACTAAAGACAGAACGTTATAAAATCAATCAAAAGAGAATATTGAATAGAGTAAAGCAATTAATCATAATGAAGCAAAACTGAAAACAACACTTGCTTTCAAAGAGAAGATACAGGAGACCCCCCATATTTGCTATATTGCATAATCATCCTTCCAAGAGATGCTCCGAACTCTGTCCCCAGTTGCTAATGGGGGGTGGGGAGGGATGTTTGATTAGGCTCACAGGAGACATACTGGATCTCTTCCTGGCTCGGGCCAGAGGGAGGCACTTACCAAGAGGGCAGCCGGTGAACTGCTTCTTTGTGCAGCCTCCTGGGTTCCAGCATGGCCATGGCTGGGTCTCCGGGTGGCTCTCTGGTTCTCCTCTTGGCTCATGCCAGAGGGAGTCGCTTACCAATTGGTAGGTGGGTGGATTGCTTCTTTGTTGGCATATGATTTTTTAAGAAAATTTTTAACAAGTTAGAAGTAAAAAATAATTTCTGAAAAGTATTTTTAAATTTAATATAGCACATGTGTAATAAAAGTTATAGAGATTAGAAAAAGGAATAAATGTAATTGCCCACAGGAACATGACTTTAGAGAGAATCCAAAATAATTGAAAAATATCATAGTAAAAAAAGCGAGCAAGATTGCTAATAAAAAAACTTATTTGGTCAGTTTCTTCTTCTTTAATAAAGTACCTTGGATTGAGAAAGTTATAAATAATAGAAATCTATTTTTACAGTTCTAGAGGCTGGAAGGCCCAAAACTAAACTGTCACCATATTTAGCATCTGGTAGATTCTTTTCTCTGTTTCAGGGACACTGCTTCCTTCTGTGTCCTCACATGGGACAGGTACAAAAAGGCCACTAATACCACTAATTAAGGGCAGAGACCTCATGAACCAATCACCTCTCAAAGGTCCTATCTCTTAAAATTACTTCAGTTGGGATTAAATTTCAACAGGAATTTTGGGGGAACATGAATATCCAAGCTGTTGCAAAGATCAATATAAAAATTTATTCACTTTTCTATTTGAGAAACACAGAAAATGAAATTTTAAATGGATATCCCATTTAAATAATATCAAAATTCATAAGCTAATTATAAATTTTATAGTGAGACTAGTATATTCATAGATCAGTGATACACCATTTACTTAGTATAAGTGAAGCCCTGAGTTCAATCTCCAGCACAGCAAAAAAAAAAAGTAAAAGTGATGTGTAAGGCTTACCCATAGAAAACTGTATGGCAGAAATTAAATTTCTAAATAAATGGAGTGAATTATGCAATATATTTATAAATTGAAATAATCATTTGTTAAAAATGTACATTTCCCCCCCTCTCTGATCAGTTTAATCCTATTAAAAGGTGAAAGCGTAGGTTGGAGATTTTTAAAAATTGAATTTGGCAAATGTGTTTAAAAATTTATGAGGGAAAGTGGAGGCCTAAGGATAACCTAGACTATTTGAAGAACAGAGTATGAGAATTTGCTCTCTTTGAAATCAAGACTTGGGGCTGGGGATTTAGCTCAGTGGCATAAGTGCCTGCCTTGCAAGCAGGTAGTCATGAGTTCGATCTCCGGTACCAATAAAAAAAAAAAATCAAGACATCATAATACAGCAGTCAAAGCACTGTGATATTAGTGTAAGAACAAAGCAATAGACTAATGGAATAGAAGAGAGAGCACAGAAATAAACTCATACATGGCAGACGTTGGATATGATCAAGATGGAAATGCCAGGTAAATCAGCTCTTCGTGTAAATGCGAAATATAAATAATAAACCTCCTAGAAATGAATAAGGAGAAGCATCTTCATGATATCAAAATATTTAACAGAAAGTAAAATATTTTAACCATTTCAAAAACATTTTTTTTAATTTCTCCTTTCTTTCCCACTTTAATTCATTTTTTTAAAAAGAATATATTACTTAGTTTCCACATATTTTTGAGTTTTTCAGGTTTTCTTTTTGTTTGCTTGTTTGCTTTTCACTTCTGGGGATTGAATCCAGGACTTTGTATGTGCTAGACCAGCACTCTACCGATGAGCTGCAATTCAAAAAAAAAAAAAAATTGATGAAATAAACTACAATAAGATTAAAATTTTCTGTTTCTACAAAGACACCATTAAAAGAGCAAACGGAGCAGGTTGAGATTGTCACTCAGTGGTAGAGCATGAATAAGACCCTGGGTTTGATCCCCAACACCACACACACACACACACAAAAGCTACAAAATACCAAAAATTACCAAGAGTATAGCTGGGGTTGGTGGCTCATACCTGTAATCCCAGTACTCAGGAGACAGAGGTGGGAAAATTGTTGCCAGTTTGAGATCAGCCTAGGCTACATAGCCAGTTTAACACCAGCCTGAACTACATAGCAAGACCTTGGAGATATTTATATCAATTTCCTAAGACAAATGTAATTATTATATATCATAAATATATGCTAATAAAAATCTATGCCATGGGAAAATATTTTTAGAACACAAACAGCTGAAGAAAGAGTACATTTCCAGGCTATTTAAATGCCTACAAATCAATTTTAAATGGCAGTTAGCACTTTCAAAAAAAAAAATTGAGGCCAGTGATTTAGCTCAGTGGCATAAGCGCCTGCGTGACAAGCATGAGGTCATGAGTTTGATCCCCGGTACCACACACAAAAAAAAACTACAAAGGAGAAAACATGCTAAAATCATCTAAAAATGTGCTATGGCTTTTCCAAATTCACCAACTATCTTAAAGCTGTAGGAAATCCCACACAAGGAAAATGAGACCAGGATATTTGTGACCTGGTTCCCCCTCTTGGTGTAATTGCCCTGGACAGGCTTCATTCATCCTCCAAAAGTAACCTATGCCTTGGGATTCTAACTCTGTTTTTTTCTGAAGGTGGTGAAAGATTCACTGCTGCTAGCTTTGAGCTTCTGCATTATCTCAGCATTTCCCTGCAGCAGCTCACACCTATATAAACCATTCTCTCACCCTCTTCTGTTCCCCACTCTCCTTCTTCTCTCCCTCCTCTCTCTCCCTCTCCCTTCCTCAATTCTCCACGCCCACACACACACATATGCATACAACACAATCATCCTAAATTGAGAGTATCATCTTTTCCCTGTTTGAATTCTGCCTGATGTATTACTTAATCTTATTATTGAACAATAAAACGCAAATTTAAACCACACAAAATGTCATTTCATACTCAGCTGGATTGTTGAAGTAAGACTGATTGACAAAGCCAAGTGTTAGTAAGGATATAGATACATCAAGGTCCTCATATACTGCTGGAAAAGGCATAATTACTTTAGCAAATAGATTTACTTTAATCTAGCAAATTTAAATATGAGCCTGGACATTTCAGTCCTACATCCATACCTGAGGGCATGGTTCTCAAGCTTCAGCTATGTCAGCTCTTTGTTGCTGTGATAAAATATCTAAGAAAACCAGGTTAAAAGAGGAAAAGTTTATTTTGGCTCATGGTTTCAGTCCTCTGTCAGCTGCCTTCATGGGTATGGGTGTGTGATAAGGTAGGACTTCGCGGTAAAGGAGGGTGCTAAACAACGATAGTTAAGAATCAAAGAAAGACAAGGAGCTGGAGGCAGAGAGAGTTCCCGAAGGGCCCCCCTCCCCTATGGCTCACTTCCTCCACTAGGTCTCACCTCCAAAGTTTCTATCAGCTCCCAAGGATGCTGTCAAATTGTGAACCTATCATTGGATTAATACGCATATGAGGTTACAGCCCTCACGATGCAATCTTTTTCGCAGGGCACCATCTCTGAACAGTGCTAACTTGGTGAACAAGTTTTTGACACATGAGCCTTAAAGAATATCCCAGATCCAGATCATACCATTCATCTGCCACTGGCTACCAGAGGGCTTATTAAAACACAGGTTGTCAGGCTGCTCTCCCTTGACATCTGATTCAAATCTAGAATGGAAACTGAGATTTTGATTTGATGCTGGGACTACATTTGAGAACCACTGCCCTGGAAACATTGCTGTACAAGTACATCAAGAGAAGGTCCTTGGCACCATTATCTTAATAGTAATGAACCATGAATATACATAACTCAAATATTCATCAACTCTAAGTTGGACAAATAGATGATGAAATGCAGAATTCTAATCAGTTCTACAAAGCAATGAAATAGCAACAAACATCAACATGGATAAATCATAAGAACAAATTAAGAAAATGGTTTTTAAGGATACATAGATGTTAAAATTATTAAGACAAGCACCAGAATAACAAAGTTACCCTGGCCGTTACCCCGAGGGATGGGATGTGGTTAGATGTGATTAGAAGGCATACTGGGTATTAGAAAGCTCCATCTATGTTCTAGTCTGGTTAGAGACTGATTACACAGATGTTTGTTCTATGGTTAGTCTTTGAAGTGGGTATATCTATCTTTGGACCACACTCTGGGAACACTGCCCTAGAACCTCCGAATGAATCCATCAAAAGCTGAAAATTCTATACCAGCACTTTCCCCAAGTCTGGGCCACTCATTTCTGGAAGTAAACGGGAAATAAACAGTTGAAGTTGCTCCTAGAGATCGGGGTAATAGGAAGCTGGCCTGGCTCTCCCACCACCCTGAGCATCTTTTGTGAGCAGCTGCGGGGCACATACTCACCTCCACAAAGACAAGTCATAATGCATAAATGCTGTGTGTGGTCTAAACCCACATGTGCTTACCAAAGAAACATATGTTTACTACCAGAAATACAATTAATAGAGATGCAACTTTTCCCACAAAAAATAAAACACATTTTTCATCATTATGCACTTTGGTTTAGTTCCTGAGAGCCAGTCTCTCAAGCTTGTCATTCTAGAAAAGAGTCATTGTCCCACATTGGCATAAGCAATGGTTCCTTATTGGTGTTTTTCTTTTTCCAGAACAATAAAGCAGTCTGCCCCCATGTTAACCGAAAGCAGAAAACTTCAAAACCTTCAACTGAAACTGAATATGTTGTTACTTCCACACAGAAGTCTGTTTACTGCTTTCTTCTGCCTCTCCTCCCCTTTCTGCCTTTAAATCAACAGTAACTTCCCCTTCACCAGAGTGACTTCCACTTGATTATATTTGCCCTGGTAAAGTTTGTTCTTACTGAAATATTTCTCCCGGGTTAGCTGGTTCTGTTTCTGTCCCTTGGGCTGAGCATTAATCCAATTCTCTTCAACATGACGGCCTTTCACACAGATTAAGACAGTTGCCACATCTTCTCTGAGTCTTCTTTCTTAGTTCTTCAGCCATCACCCACGTGGTGGTTTTGAATCCCTTCTCCAACCTGGTGAATGTATCTCAGGATCCGCCTTGTCTCTCCCAACAGGACGAGGGAGTCCAAACCTGAAAACAAGAAGAAACACTATTTTTCTCTACCTGTCTCAGGTTAGTTGTCTGGGCCCTAACAAAAATTAAACTCGTGAAAGACAAGAGCAAGATAAAAAGAAGTTAAATAACATCTGTAATACAAGTTTACATGGGATTATCCAATGATGAGTAGCTCAAAAGAATGGTTAGAGTTTAGTCTTGTATAGCACTTGTTAGTTTTCCACTGTTGTAACGAAATGCCCAAGACTAAGTAATGTACAAAGAAAAGAGGTTTATTTAGCCTTCAGTTTTGGAAGGTCGAAGTCCAGAATTTATTAGACTCCCTTGATCCAGCCCTTGGTGAGGACCTAATGGCAGATGGCATGGTGGTGGGCATGCTTGTGAGAGTGATCAAGTGGGGACAATGAAGCCAGAGAGAAAGGAGGGAACAGTATCTTTTACTTTATTTTATCTTTTTAACTGATAAACAGAAGTTAAATATATTTATAGACACAATGTGATAATGTAGTGCTGTATCAAATCAAGATAATTAGTACTTCCATTTCCTTATCATTTTTAACAGTTAAACAAAAATGTCTATTTTTTAGTCTTCAAAGAACAAATTCCTTTCTTCTTTTTCTGAGATAATCGTGATTAACTTAGAAACTAGGCATACAATTCATCTTCAAAGCATTTCACTGTAACAGCAAACTTAGTTTTATAGAATTTAAATATTAAAGGGTTTTTAAAATTCATTTTGCTGCCATTATAAGATAAAATGGAATCTAGCATAAGTCAAGGAAATCAATTCATACTTCAGGTCCTTCTCCTATAGGAACTGGTCTTGTTATGCAGTGTTATTTCCATTTAGCAAAATCTGAGCTACTTTAATATGCTTCTTCCTTCTGGTATGATTTCAACCTTGGTGACATCTTCCAGCACCATACTGACAAAGGCATCAAATCCTGAAGTAATACACCCCGTTTTCTCCTGACGTTCATCATGGTGTGAATTTTTGATTCTACACACTGGTCCACAAGCTCTAGCAACAACAGCTGTGGCTGGCTGGTAGCTGTGGTAGCTGCCAGGTCCATGCTGGAAATGGCCTCCTTGTTATTATTTCTCTGTGTGTGGAAACATCAGACTCTACATCTCTGGTTCTTTGTAAATCACATGAGTAAGTTTTTCTGAACTACATTTACCCTACAGTGTTGTAGAACACTAGAACTTATTCTTCTTAGTAATTTTTTCCTAGCTTCTAATGGTCACTATTCTGCTGTCTTCTTTGATATCTACATTTTATGTTTTCAATATGAGAGAGAATATGTAGTATTTACTTTTCTGTGTCTGTCTTATTTCATTTAACATAATGTCTTCCAGTTCCATTTTTCCATAAGTGACAGGATTTGATTTTTTTTATGGCAGAATAATATTCCATTGTGTATATTACTACGTTTTCTTTATCATTTCACTGGCCCACAGGCACCTTAATTGATCATGTATTTTAGCTCTTGTGAATAGTGCTACAATAAACATGACTGTACTGGAACTTCTTTAATATGCTGATTACACTTCCTTTGGATTCATATCCAGAACTGGAAAAGTTGGACCATATAGTAGATCTATTTTCAGTTTTTGAGGAATCTGTACTCTTCACAACAGCTATACTGATTTACATTTTCACCAACAGTATATGAATTTTCCTTTCTCCACATTCTTGTTAGCATTTGTTATGTTTGGCTTTTTTACTACAACCATTCTAACTGGGGTGAAATATGCCATTGTGATTCTGATTCTATTTCCCTGTAGCTAAGAATGGGGAGCTTTTTTTTTCATATTTTTGTATGCTATTTGTATATTTACCTTTGAGAACTGTCTATTCAGATTATATTTGCATTTTTAAAGAGATTATTTGTTTTTTATTGTTGAGATTGCTTTTTAGTTTCTTATGTATTCTGGTTATTAATCTCTGTCAAATTAATGGTTTGTGAATATTTTTCCTTGCTACATAAGTCGCCACTTCATTGTCTCTTCATTCTGTTGATTGTTTCTTTTACTGTGTTGAAGCTTCTTTTATTTTTTGCCACCATCCCCCAACCTAGGCTCATCAGCTAATGTTTTATATATATATATAAAACATTCATATATATTATCATATATTATATATATAACATTCATTGGTCTTTGCAGTAACTTACTCTTCTTGTCTAGCAATTCCTTCCCAGCCTCTAATAGGCACCATTCTACATACACGTTGCTTTGACACAGGATCTTGTTAAGTCATTGAGTTGCCCTAGGCTGAACTCAAATGTGGAAACTTCCTGCTTCAGCCTCACAGCATATTGGGATTACAGGCATTATCACTACCTCCAGTCCAGTACAGGGTTTTATTTTTATCATGAAGAATAATTCTGTAAGTTATCTCTTCACTCTGTTGGTTGTTTTCTTTGCTGTGCAGAAGCTTTTAAATTTAAAATAATCCCTTTTGTTAGTTCCTGGTACTATTTCTTGTGCTACTGGGGTTCTGTGCAGAAAGTTCTAGCTGAAGCCTATGTCATCAAGAGTTTTGTCTATTTTATCTTTAAGCAGACTACATGTTTCTGCTTTAATATTTAGATTTTTTAAATTTTTGTTTAGTAAACAGCAATACATATGAATCTAGGTTCAGCCTGCTGCATGTAAATAGCCAATTTTCCTAGCACCCTTATTGAATCAGTTATCTTTCTTCCAGTGTAAGTTTTTAGCCCCTTTGTCAAAGATCAGTTAGCTGAATGTGTCTCCAGCTGTTTCTGCATTCTCTGTTGTTTTCAAATGATCCATATCTGTTTTTGTGCCAGTACCATGCTGTTTTTATCACTATAGCTTTGTAATATAATTTCAAATCCAGGATTGTGTTGCCTCCTGCTTTGCTTTTTCAGCCAGGATTGATTTTGGAATTCTGGGTCTCTTCCATATGAATTTTAAGACTGTTTTCTCTAGTTTTATGAGGAAAATTGTTGTTATTTTGATTGAGAATGTTTAAATCTATGTATCAGCTTTGGAAATATAGTCATTTTGATGATATCAGTTCTGCCTACCCAGGAATAGAGGATGTCTTTTCATTTCCTGATGTTCTCTTTGATCTTCTTTTTCCGAGTACTATAGTACTTACTATAGAGGTCTTTCACATCCCTGGTTAGGTTAACTCCTAAATATTTAATTTTCTTGATGCTACTGTGAACAGTACTGTTTTTTCTAATTTATTTCTCAGTGAATTCATTATTGGTGTACAGAAATATTATTGATTACTATTGTGTTACAGTAATTTTGTATCACGCTACATTCCTAAGTTTGCTTATTAATTCTAGTCATCTACTGTGTAATTTGGGGAGTCTTCTAAGTAAAGGATCATGACATTGAAAATTATAATAGTATGACTTTTCCCTTTCCTATATGTAGCCTTTTTATTTCTTTCTCTTGCCCTATCTCTCTAGATAATATTTGAGGACTGTTAAAAAAAAAAGTGGTGATAGTGGGCAACCTTGTCTTGCTCCTGATTCTGGAGGGAAAGGTTTAAGTTTTCCCCTATTTAATACAATGTTGATAGTAGGTTTTCCATGAATGGCTGTTATCGGATTGACATAAGGCCTTCCTATATCTATTTTCTTCAAGGTTTTATTTTTATCATGAATGCACATTAGATTTCATTAAAAGCTTTTTCTGGAACCCAGGAGGCTGCACAAAGAAGCAATTCGCCCCTGCCTGCTTGGTGAGTGCCTTTCTCCGGCATGAGCCAAAAGGAGAACCAGAGAGCCCTGGAGATCTGCCCATGGCCTTGGCAGAACCCAGGAAGCTGCACAAAGAAGCAATTCACCTGCCACTGTCTTGGTGAGGGCCTTCCTCCGGTGTGAGCCATGAAGGGATCCAGTAGTGTCTCCTGCAAGCTTACCGGGGGCGGGCTTGGAATCAAACATCCCAAACTCTGCCCCTATCCCTCCGTTAGCAATTGGGGACAGAGGTCTGAGCATCTTTTGGCAGGATGACTGTATGCAATATAGCAAATATGGGGGGTCTCCTCTATCTTCTCTTTGAAAGCAAGTGTTGTTTTCACTTTTGTTTCACTATGATTAATTGCTTTATTCAATATTCTTTTTCGATTGATTTTATAATGTTCTGTCTTTGGTTTGATTTTGCTATACTTAATTGACTAGACAACTATTGTGAAGATAATGAGATATACTATGGTACCTATTACTGTTATCCCAGTAACCTGCTGTGAAGTTCTGTACCAGTGTCACTACACTGTCTTAATTGGCTTTGTTCTGTCTTGTTCCATTGTATTTCTACCTTTAAAATAAGAAAAATAATTTTTAAAAAAAGCAAAAGGAGGAAAAGAAAGTGTTCTAAAGGATATAACTGCATGTATGTTTTAGTGTGTAGGATTGATAACCATGTTGCTGAGTTTTTGTTTGTTGAACAGAACTGTTGCAGTCTCACTGTTTGAATGTCCACTTTTTATGCTTTAATTTTGTAATTTGAACAACTATATCTGAGAAGACAATATGTAATTTATCAACTAATGATTTCTTACTGTTTATTTTTTTAAAATTCTGTACTGTTTCTACCTTTTTTTTTCTTTAAATAAAAAATTTTTAAAGCTTTTTCTGCATCTGTTGAGATGATTTCTGTGATTTTTCCTTTGCTTCTGTTTGTGTGATATGTTACACTTATTGATTTATATATGTTGAATGATCCTTTCATTGCTGGGATGAAGTCTACTTGGTCATGAAATATGATCCCTTTGATGATTTATTACATTCTGTTTGCCAGTATCTTACTGAGGAATTTGTTATCTGTGTTTGTTAATGAGATTGGCCGGTGGTTGTCTTTTGTGGTTGGATCCTGGGGAATCAGAGCAATGCAGGCTTCTGGAAATAACTTTTGCAGTGTGCTTTCCATTTTTATTTTATGAAAGAGTTTGAGGAGTATGTACATTAGATTTTCCCTGAAGTTCTTATAGAATTGGGCTGTGAATCCATCAGGACTTGGGCTTTTCTTGGAGAGTTTTGAACTACTGCTTTAATTTCATTGCCTACTATTGGATTATTCTGGGTTTTTACATCTTCTGGGTTCAGTTTTGGTAATTCATACATATGTAGAAATTCATCTATTTATTTTGAGTCTAATTTTTTGGCATATAATTTTGCAAAGTAGTTGGCTAATAATTGGATTTTAGCATTATCTATTCTGATTTCATCTTTTTAATTTCTAATTGTGTTATTTGGGACTTTTTCTTTTTGGTATAATTGGCTAAGGATTTGTCAGGTTTGTTTTATTCTTTTAAAACTGACTTGTTGACTCTGTAGTTTTTTAATTTATTTTTTATTCTCCAATTTCATTGATTTTTGTTCTTATCTTTATAATATCCTTTCTTGTGCTAGCTGTGGATTTGGATTGATCTTTTTTCCTAGGACTCTCAAGTACATTGTTAGGTTGTTTACTCGGGCTTGCCCTGTTTTTCTGATGTAGGAATTCATAGGTATAAATTTCCCTCTTAAGAGAGCTTTCATTGTGTTCCATACTTTCTGGTATGTTGTACTGTTATTATTATTTAATTCTAAGAACTGTCTTATTTCTTCTTTGATTTCTTCTGTGACCTATTGATTATTCAAGAGGATGTTGCTTAATTTCCATGTGTTCACATAACTTGTGTGATTTCTTTTGCCATTAACTTCTAATTTCATTGCACTATAATCTAAAATGTGCCATGTACTATATATGCATGGTATAATTTAGATTTTTGCATTTTCTTAAGCATGCTTTATTTGCTAATATTCGGTCTATTTTGGTAAATGTTCCATATGTATATTCTATTGGTGTTTGGCAGTATGCTCCGGAGACATCTATTAAGTCCATTTATCCTAAGATTTTGTTCAACTCTAATATTTCTTTGTTGATTTTTTTTGTCTAGTTGATTATTCATGATAGTGCAATATTGTGGTCCCTCACTACAAGCCTATTGATTTTATCTGATCTTTTATTTCTGGTAGTGTTTGTTTTATGAAGTTGGGTGTGTGGTTGTTTGGTCAATATGTGTTTACAATTGTTATATCTTTCTGTTGAATTATTCACTTAACCAATATGTAGTGACTTTCTTTGCCTCTTCTAGTCAGTTTTGGCAGCAAGTCTATTTTATCTGAAAATAAGAGACCTTGTTTTGGGAGTTCCTTTGCATAGAATATTGTTTTCCATCTTTTAATTTTTAGTTTATGCATTTCATTTTGGATTAAATGGATTTTTTTGTGTACACTATACCATTTGATTTTGTTTTTTGTTGTGTACACTATAGCATTTGATTTTGTTTCATGATTTTCTGTCAGTAGATGCTTTTTGACTGGCAAATTGTGACCATTCACGTTGAGTTATTAGTGAAAGTTACTGACTTTTTCCTATCATTGTATTATTCTCCTATTGCTGATTGTCTTTCTCTTCTACTCAACTGTTCACTCTACCTGCTATATTCATTCTAGTGGCGTTTTGGCTTTGTTAGTTTTAGTGTCTCTAAAATATTCTTGAAACTGGGCTTGGTGGTACACTCCTGTAATCCCAGTACTTGGGAGGCTGAGGCAAAATTGTTGCAAGTTTGAGACCAGCCTGAGTTGAAAAGTGAGTTCAAGGCAAGCCTAAACTGTATAGTGAGACCCTGTCTCAAAAAGACAAAACAATAATAATAATTACAAAATATCCTTGAAAATTTTGGAGGGTGCTGGTTTGGTGGTTATGAATTTCTTTAGGTCCTCTTCATTATGGAAATATCTTATTTCTCCATCAATTCAGAAAGAAAATGTTGCAACACATATCAGTCTGATTGAGAAGTTTTTTGTTTTTGTTTTTGTTTTTTTGTATCAGGAATCAAACTCAGAACCTTGCCAGCAGGTGCTGCACCACTGAGCTAAATTCCCAGCCCAGAAGTTGTTTTCTTTTAGGTCCTAAAACACTTGACTCCAAGCTCTCCTGGCCTTTAAGGGTTTATGTTGAGAAGTCTGTTATAATTCTAATGGGTTCACCTTTATAAGTGATTCATTGCTTTTCTCTAACAACTTTTAAGATTCTGTTCTTGTATTGGAATTCTGAGATTTTGACTGTGGTACATTACAGAAGAGATTCTTTTCTGATTATGGCTATTTGGGGTTCTATGTGCCTCACTTGTGTGTGTGTTAAATTCTTTTCCTATACTTGGAAAGTTTTATGCTATTTCTCTAAGTTTTTTATGCCATTTGTGCTTTCTTCTGACTTTTCATTACTCCAAATTAATCTTATATTAGTCTTTTTGTGTCATCTAACAGCAGTTGCACCCATTTCTCATGTTCTCTTGCTGTTTTAAAGCTATCTCTCAGTAACTGGTTAGCAAAAACAATCCTGTTTTCTAATTCTCAAATTGTCTTCACTTTGATGCCTTACAGATGTCCATAGTTTTAACAGAATTTTTAATTTTTAAAAGATATATTAAAATGTATCTTTTCCTGCACTTTAATTCTTTTCTATGCTGGACATTCATATTTTGTATCATTTTATTTAGTTGAGCTAGCATCTTATTAGTACCTTCTGTAGCCTTGCCTATTGTTTTATTAGGCCCATTATCTGTTTATTTATACCTTCTTTGAACTTATCAATCACCTTCTTGGTCCTTTTTTAATCTCTTCTCTTATTGTTTTTTTAATAATCCAGGCGTATGGTTGTTCATTTCTTCCCCCTTAGTACCCCATGAATCAGCTTTGGGAGAACTGGGAGATTTGGGAGACATTTCATTGCCTTGTCTTTCATGTTTCTACGTTTTATTTGTGTGATTTTTGTGTGTATGAGTGCCGAGGTTTGCAGGTTGATTACAGTGGAAGTCTTTGTTGTCAGGATGGAGACCTGTTTAGTTGGTGTTGCTTTTCAGTGTTGCACTCTAGGAGTGGTAACTATAGGTCTTTGCCTCTGTCTCCAAATCTAACCACTTCCATTTAATTGGGAGGGAAATCTGCAGTGTATTTGGCTAAATATTTCATTCCCCAGGAATCAGCAGCAGTACTGTTTGCACCAAGGCAATCCAGATATTGGAATACAGAGAAAACCAATCGATAGCAATAACTATGTCACTTTAGCTATAGTAGTAAAATCAGGAATAATAGCATCAAAATCAAACTGACCATTGACATACCTTAATGAATCAATAAGAGCTTCCCCGCCCGCTCCCCGTCCTTTGAGCGCTACTCTAGCATCCCTGTGCTCACTCTGAGCTCCCTGCTCCTTCTAAACTGGCGTGGCCGCCGTCTCCCTTCAGCCACCATCACGATTACCTATTGGGACCTCATCAGCCACGATGAGATAGATGTTCTCCAACATTTACAAGATCCAGGAGCTCGCGGAAGGGCTGTGACTGGAGGTGGAGGCCAAGATGGTCAGTAAAACATTGATGACTCGCTTGTCGGTGGAAATGCCTCCACTGAAGACCCAGAGCGCAAAGGCACCACAAGCACAGTGGTCACTGGTGTTCATATTGTCACGAACCGTCACTTGCAGGAAACGAGCTTCACAGAAGAGGCCTACAAGAAATGCATCGAAGATTATATGAAATTAATCAAAGGCAAACTTGAAGAACAAAGACCGGAAAAAGTAAAACTGTTTATGACAGAGGCTGCAGAACAAATCAGACACATCCTTGCTAATTTCAAAAACTGTAAGTTCATTATTGGTGCAAACATGAATCCTGAAGGCACGGTTGCTCTCCTGGACTACCGTGAGGATGGTGTGACCCCACTTATGACTTTCTTTAAGGATGGTTTAGAAGTGGAAAAACGTTAATGGATTTGGTGGTTACCTTGGATCTATCACTTGTCATAGTTGCTGCTTGTCATCCACAACACCAGAAT
Source organism: Hydrochoerus hydrochaeris (assembly GCA_004027455.1). Lineage (NCBI taxonomy): Eukaryota > Metazoa > Chordata > Mammalia > Rodentia > Hydrochaeridae > Hydrochoerus > Hydrochoerus hydrochaeris. The sequence goes on from PVLA01008713.1 coordinate 20,476, forward strand.
TTTAAACAAATGGGACTGATGTCATTTTGAATGCTTCATTTATTTTGACCATGACTGATTTGAAGTGGAGGCATTATTTTTTAGGGAAAAAACACATCATGTAGGTTGTCTAAAAATACAGTGTGTTTAAACTCATTTGAGAGAATGCTTCTTAGTTTTGTGTCGCTCATAGCAGTGCCAATATTTGAAGGGGAGCCTTATATATTTCATTACCTATAATGGAAGTAGTTAACACTGGAAGAGATTACCAAAAGAATAGAAAGACTTAATGCAGTTGGAAGCAATATAGAAGTGTATATATATGTGTAGATATATATATAATCCTTAGTCATAGAAAAAACCCTATAATTGTAGCATAAACACTAACACAAACCAAACATTGACCTTTAGTAAATATCTACTAAATGGGACAACTTTAACTCCACTAACAATAGAACAGTATTCAACAGGAATACCATCTGAAGATTATAAAGATCGAAAGATTATAAAGATTAAAGATGATAAAGGTTAACTATCTAAAAAAGGATTTATAAAGCTTTATGTTTATTATTACTATCCAACTGGTGGGTTCTTTTCTCAACTCAGGAAGAATTATGAGGTAGAGACTCAAAAGAGGGCTAAACAAAAGTATTTATTGTGGAGTGAAAGCAGAAAGCAGTATTTATTGTAAAGTCAAGGCATAAAGCAGCAAATGAACCTGGGAGGCGATTCAAACAGGTTGTCAAAGGGACTCTCGTGCAGGAGCTTTTATACACAAAAATGACATGTCAGTCACATTGACATGAACCTATGGTGTTACAAGCAAGAAACTTTAAGTTAGAAGTGGGCCTATATGACCTCAGGGTATATAGCTAGCATTAATCATAACTTTGAGGAAAACTTACATTTTTAGAGAGTTATGAATATCTTCTGGGCAAGAAAATCTCACTAATCCAATGAGGTCTTTTGGTTTTTGAACCTCCAGTGCCTTGGTCTTGGCCTTTATGTCCTTCACTGAATCTTCTATGCATGCCTGTCCTGTTTGCTATACTCTTTGCCTGTCTGTGATACTTTCTACACTTCAGTCTCCTTATGGGCCAGGATCATGCTAAGAAATCTTTTCATCTTCTCACAGGGTCCTGCTTATCCTCAGCATCGTATTTTACAGAAATTGATTATTTAAATTACTGTTGGGAGCCTCCAATTGGGTTAGGAAAATGACACATGAAGCTTAGATAATGAATGGTACCTAAACCCAACCACACCATCGCAAAAGACTTGCAGTTCATTTTCCCCACGTCTCTTGTTATTCCCCCATTTCAGTTATACTAGTGAAGATAAGAAGGAATGTGAATGAAGGTAATGAGAAAAGTAAATGTTAAATGTTGAACAATTAAAGACGAGGAGGATAGAAAAGTGTGATAGAAAATCCTACCAAGGCATAAAAGAAAGTTAACAGTATGAGATAACAGTAACAGAAAAGAATAAACAAGAAAAAGAAAATAAATGAACAAAATAAGAAAAATTAAAAGAAAAAGTTAAAGGAGAAATGACAAAAAAAGGTAAAAACAACCCTCAACCTCTCAAAAGAATAATAAAATTTAAAAAGAGAGAAAAAAATTTTGAACAATAAAAATTTCTGTGTTTTTGAAGGTGGGTTCTTTTTAGTATCTGCAGTTATAGAATCCAGCAAGTCACAATTTTCTCCACCTAACTTTAAAGCATGTGGGTTTGTATGTTCCAGGGGTCCCTGTGTCTGTGCACCCCAGAATGTGGCAATCACTCAAGCTGAGGCATGCCTTGTTCATGTTGCTACATGGAAAAAGCGGTCAACCTTCTGGTCTCTGCTGGATGTAAGAGGTAGAGTAGAGGTTCAAGCAGATTATCGGACTTTATGCCAAAATTTTCAGATCCAGCCTCCTCTGAAAACCATACTCACCATAGATGGTTTCTCACAATGGAAGCCAAGGCCCTTGTCCTTTGCAGCCTGACCTTAAGCTTCTCAAGGGGTCTACTTCTAGCCTGCAACCTCTCCACAGTTGTCTTCCATGGCTTTCTCTTGCCTAGTCACAATGGGAAGGTAACAGAGGAAACCCTGAAGTGAAGTTATTCTATAATTGTTAAATCAACCCCTTCCCTAAAGGAACTTGATTAAACACTCTATGACAAGGTGGTGGCTGCTATACTGGGTTTCCTCTGCAATTCTAGTCTGCCAGGAAAGAGTCACTTTTGGATTTAGATCCTATGCTGTTATTTGTAGTTTACAAGAACTATGCACTTTCCTTGGGACTAGTGTTGATGGCCAGGTCTGTTATTTCTTCTGAAGCAGCTGGCTCTCCAGGGGTTATCTTCTTTCTGGGGGTATTAACCTCATCCACAATCAGATTGGTTGGTTGGTCAGCATATTTGCTGTCCTGAGTCAAGGAGAAATAAAACACATAGTGGGCTTGGAGTTCTTAGGTGGCTGTAACCAAGGCATAGAATCCAGGAGCACAGAGTTTGCTGCAGTCACACACTGCATGGGTTCAGATTCACAGGCACTGAATTCCTCCCCCTGTGCAATGCATGGAGATGGGTTTCTCCATCTTGTTGCTACTTCTTCTGGAAAAGTTATTCTGTTTAGAAAGTTCTTTCCTATGTCTATACTTTTGAAAATTTTGTCAATTTTATCTTCTAGTTGATAAAGTGTTTCTGTTTTATTTTCTATGTCTGTGATCTGTTTTGATTTTATTTTGGTTTATGGCAATAGGCATGGGTCTAGATTCAGTCTTCTGTATGTGTGTAACCAGTTTTCTCAGCATCAGTTGTTAAAGAGGCCACTACTTTTTATCCAGTGTATGTTTTCAGTCCCTTTGTCAAAGGTTAGATAGCTTAATATGCCTGGGGTTATTTCTTCATCTTCTATCCTGTTCCATTGTTCTGCATGTCTATTTTTTGAATTTTTGTTTTCAAGAGAATAAAACCAAGAAAAATAAAACAGAATAAAGCCAATAAAAACAAACCAGTGTAAATGATGCAGGATTTCAAAACAATAGGAAATCAACAATGTTTACTATAATGCCTCTTGTTATCTTCAAAATAGCTGCCCATAACTTCAGATATAGTAAAAATCAAACAAAACAGAATGGAATAGAACCAAATACAAACAAAACAATAAGTACAATAAAGGATCTAAATTCAAAACAAGATAGTAGTAAATCCAAAATGGCTGCCATAATATATCTTGCTATCTTTGAAATAGCTGCCAATGCAATCAGATACAATAAAATCAAACAAAACAAAAACCCAACCCAACAAAACAATGGAAATGATACAGGACTTCAGAACAAGATAATAAGGAATCAACAATGGCTACTACCTTCAGGAGATTCCCCACGGATGCTACATTGCATATTATTATCCTCTGAAGAGATGATCAGATCACTAGCTTAGACCTGCAAAGTGAAGCACTAATCACCACAAGCATTAAACTGTATTTTACCTCAATAGCTATCATTGCAGCCTATGTTTCTCCAGATCAGCTGGTCACTTACAGTGGGGAGTGGAGGTATTTGGCTCCTCTTGTTTCCCAGCCCATGCTCTGGAAGGGGCTGGTCTGGCTGTCCCAGCCCCATGGCCTGTGCATGGCCCTGATTTGCAGGGGGCTGGCTTCTTGTTCTCTTCTTCTGAAGTCTGTGAATGGCACTGACTCATGGGAAAAGGCTGGCATCTGGCTGTCCCCAAGTGGCCCACACATTGTGCTGATTTGCAGAGAGGGCCTTCATCTTGGTGACTTCTTGTTCTTTTCCCCCACCGCATGTCTGTTTTTTGGACCAGTACTATGCTGCTATACGCTGATAGTTTATTTATTTATTTATTTATTTATTTATTTATTTTGTCTTTTTGAGTCAGGGTTTTACATACAATTCAGGATGGCCTTGAATTTACTTTGTAGTCCAGGCTGAACTTGAACTCACAATGATCCTCTTGCTTCAGTCTCTGGAGTACTGGAATTATACCACCATGCCTGGTGAAACTGATGATTTATAGTATAACATCAAATGATGCCTCCTGCTTTGATTTTGTTGCCCAGGTTTTCTTTTGTTACTCTGGTTTTCTTCTGGTTCCATATAAACCTTAAAATTGTTTCCTCTAGTTTCATGAAGAATGCTGCTGTTATTTTGATTGAGATTAATCTATATATCAGTTTTGGAAATATGGCAATTTTGACAATATCAGTTCTGCCAATCCAATAATAAGGAATATCATTGCATTTTCTGATGTCTTTTTTCATCTGCTTTTTCAGAGTACTGAGCTTTCCTTACAGAGGTCTCTTTTTGCTTCCACTAGTCTATATATCATTTTTTATGCCAATATTGTGCTGGTTTCTTTACTATAGTCCTATACTATGTCATGAGCTCAAATATTACTATGCTTCCAACTTTTTCTTTTCAGTCAAAATTGCTTTATTCAAGATCTATTGTGGTGGGCTGGGGATTTATCTCAGTGGCTCAAGCACTTACCTGGTAAGCACAAGGTCATGAGTTTGATCTCCAGTACAGAAAAAAAAAAAAGATCTATTGTGATTAAACATAGATTCTAGGCTCTTTTTTATTTTTTTTCCTATTTCTTTGAAGAATTGGGAAAATTTTGCTCTTTTTACATAATCCTGTCACAAGGATTTACTGAGGATCCCACAAGAAATACATTAATTCTTTTTGATGAGTTCCAATGAGGTAATTACCTTGCACTAGACTCCACCTCTTAAAAACTCTATACCATCTATCACACAGGGACACAGAGGAAACAAACTTCTAATCCATAAACCCTTGGGAAACATGCAAACCCTATCCAACCCAAAGCAGTGCCTTGGGTTGAACAGTAACTTTTATAGGGAAAATGACAAAACAGAAAAGAAAGGACTAAGAGGTTCTAGGAGTGGCAAATTATGAAAAGGCAAATTTATAGCTAAACTAATGGCAGACAAGGGCTAGTTTTATTTTTTCATTGGTACATTTATATATATATATATATATATATATATATATATATATATATGTAATGCTAACATTCATTGTAGGGAATTTGTACCTGTACATGATATATCCTGCTTCTCTCTCTCTCTCTCATTTAAAGGCTAGTTTTAGCGAAGTATATTCTATAATTTCCTCTGGGTGTGTTTTCAAGTTGTCTCTACCAAAGTCTATCTTTCCTTGTAGAGAAGAGAGAGTGGAGATCTTTACAAATATAAGGCCTGCTTTTAGGCAAATAGGGGGAAAAAGGAGATTTCTTCTATTTGCTGCTTCTCAAAAGCCTTCAGTTTAAAACAACTCTTTAAAGTGGCATATTTTGGACTGACATATAATGCTACCCTTCACAGAAATAATGTAAACAGTTATAGACTGCAGTATAATGATCAATCCCTTCATTTGAGAAATTATGCACCTATTAACGCCATAGTTTTAAGGATGATAGTGTGTATTGCATCAGAAGACTTCACTGATGCCAAATACAGATAATGGAGGGACAAAGAGAAGAGGATATTAGCTGTCTTTTAAAAAGAAAAAGCTATTAGAACCATTTCGTGAAATGTTTGTTATTGATGTCTAGTTGTCACAGAACACAATCACAGCTGATGTCAAAACCTAAAGGGCTGCCAAGCAAATGAAGGATTTGTCAGATTACATTTTCTATGCATTGGATTTGACAACATCAGTTAACTCTAGATAAGTGGTCTCAGTTTTCGTCATGTGTGGGCTCATTGTGTTCGTAACAGATAAGCTCTGAAGGCTCAGTGATTTAATACAATGTAAGTTTATTTCTTCTTTCTTTACTATTCATTGTGCGAGTCCTGTATGGGTGGGTGGCTGTATCCTAAGCAGTTCCAAGTATGTGGCTCGTCCTCTGCCATTGTCACGGAGCAGTTCTCAAGGCTGCCCTGGGGAAGAGGGTTGGGTCAGGGATAGGGTGCTATTAAATTTAACTAGCCAGAGGAAGAAAGAGCATGGCTGATCACCTAGGGGAAGATTTTATGGCAAGATGTGGATGTGAAAGACTTCGTTTTGGCTAGTACTCAATCACAGACCATACTAACCACTGGAAAGCTAGGACACATAAGTGTCCCTCTCCCTCTTCCTCCTCTTCCTACTCCTCCCCCTCTCTTCTCCCAACTGGTAGAGCAGGTTTGCTCTACCACATGCTCCAGCTACCATGATATTCTGCATTGCCACAGGTATAAAAGCAACAGAATTAGCCAGCCAGGACCAAAACCTCTGAAACTATGAGAAAAAAAATAAATCTTTCCACTTTTATAAGTTGATTATCTCAGATATTTTGTCCTGGAGACAGAAAGATGAGTAACACAAGATTAAAATACTGCTATTATATTCTCCCAGGTGCAATCTTAAATTTGAAAGCCCCCTTTCCACAGCAGAGCCTCATACAAGTGACAGTGAAAAGGGTAGTTCTGCTTTTCAGTACTGGGTCTACCAGGGTGCTGTGTTCATGGTTGTGGCCACTTGCTCTTTTAAATTCAGAGTATGGGTGCCCCAGGGCAGACATCAGCTGCTTACTCTTCTCTTTCTACTCCTTGTTAGCAATACATGATCGTATAGGAAGAGTCATGTTATTTTCTGACAACTAGCAATAAGTTCACCCAACATCCCTCAGGCCAGTATCCCTTTTCTTGGGGTTGGCTAACAGGTGCTGTCCTCCTGCTCAGCCCAAACCAGTTGGTTGGGTCTACTCCCTTTCCATTCAGTAACTTGGGGAGACAAGTGCTCCCCTAGATCATGTAACCCTCTCTATCCTCACGCCTGAGAGGCACAGAAACATCTGTGCAGCTCCCACATGCACACAATTCGTCAGTGACAATTGGATTATGAGCTGTCCCTCTAACTCTTTGTGGTAGCTGGAAAACAGGCAGCTGTCAGAGACCAGGCACTGTTGGCAGCATATTCCTCCATCTCTCCTGCCACTCTTCTTTCTCTAGGTATGTCTCTGGGCTTGAGAGAGCACCCTGAGATGGAAACCTCCTCTACTATTTGGACTTCCTTTCAAGTCTCTTTGATCTCACTAGAGGGGGTGCCACTTGAACCTTGAAATCAAAGATCAGGGACCTAGCTGGGCATGGTGGCACATACCTATAATCCCAGAACTCCGGAAGATTAAGTGAGGCAGGAGCATAGGAACTTTGAGATCAGCCTGGGCAACTTACAGATACCCTGGTTCAAAATTCTTAAAAAGGCGGGGGTTGGGTTGGAGTTATTGCTCAGTATAAAGGCCTTGAACTCAATCCTCAGCACCCAAAAAAAAAAAAAAAAATCAGGCATCTTTCACACAGGTCTTGTCCTTACACAATGATCCTCCTCTGGGACAAACGACAGCCTCACCTCTCAGTATTCAAATGTCAGTGGTGAGAGAAGAGATAAATAAAACATCTTAGGTAGTGTCTGCAACTATTTGTCTGCTCTGTACTAAGATAAGTACAAATAAAGTAAGCAGTTTCTGGGCAATGATTATACTTTAAGGGTCCCTTGAAAGAGAGAAAAATTTATTTCGCCTTCTCCAAAGGTGTGGCTTTAAAATGGGTGGTCTTGAGGAGCCTCTATGGGTCTGTTGGCAGCCTATGGGGCTGGTGGATGCAGTATCTGCAGGTTAGGGAAGAAGTAAGAAGCACCTAAAAATTCACCGTGAAGGGAGATGAGAAGAGCTGAGTGACGCCCAGGCCATTTTTGTCCTGAAGGTTAGTTTCTTCTGGTCTCAGTTCCTCAGCTTCTCTCTCTTTTTTTAAATTTTATTTAAAGAGGGGAAAAAAAGCAAAACAGAGAAAAGGGTAGAAACAATACAGAAGTTCAAAAAAATAAACAGTAAAAAATCACTAGTTGATAAATTACTTATTGTCTTCTTAGATATAGTTGTTCAAGTTACAAAATTATAGCGTTCAAAGTGGACATTCAAATAGTGAGGCTGCAAACAGTTCTGTTCACCAATCCAACAAAAACTTAGCAACATGGTTATCAATATTACACACTTAAATATACATGCAGTTATATCCTTTAAAGCACCTTCTTTTCCTCCTTTTGCTTGTTAAGTCCATTATCTGTTTAGTTATATCATGTTTCAGCTTGTTCAGTACCTAACTGATCTGTTTTGTTGTTGATATTTACTTTTTTATTTTATTATTTATTTATTTATTTATTTTTATTTTGAAGGTAGTAAAATACAGCCAAACAAGATGGAAAAAAGTCAATTAAGACAGTGTAGTGACATTGGTGCAGAACTTCAAAGTAGGTTACCATGATAACAGTAATAGGTACAATAGTATATCTCATTTTCTTCACAATAGTTGTTCTTCCTATCAGGTACAGCAAAATCGAAGGAAATACAGAATCTATTAAAACAGAATATTGAATAGAGCAATACCATTAATCAGAACAGAGCAAAACAGTGATAAAAATATTTTCCTTCAAAGAAATGGTAGAAGGAAATCCCCCTTATTTGCTATACTGCATATAGTCAAACTTGCAAGAGATACTCAGATCTCTGGCTCCCACTTGCTAATGGGGGCAGGGGGAGTGTTTGATTCTTAGTCCATGTGCCAGTAGGCTCACAGCCACTTACCAGAGATGTGAGCTGGCTGCTTGTTTTCCCAGCACCCCAAGTTCCAACCTGGCATGGAGATGCCAATGGTTCTCTCACCCTGGAGCAGCCACAGCTTGCCAGGCCACAGCCACTTACCAGAGTGGCAAGCTGGCTGCTTGTTTTCCCAGCGCCTCTCTCAGCTCCTCTTTTGCCTGGGTCTGAGAAGGTCTTTTTCTCCAAAGCATGACTGTGCTTCCCATATTCTTCCTTAATCTTAACAGAGTCCTGGGCAGAAGAAAGTCTGGTGTCAGTTTCTTCTTTGCCCAGTGCAGAGTCACTGACATTAACAGGAGAATGAGGCATACAAATTAACATTAATGGGACATTATAGGAGAGTAATTATCTAACAACCAGACTGAGAAATTATATACCCTTCCTCACAGGAAAGCAGGGAAATGGGAGAGTATAGTCAATTTTGAGGAGTAATAAACAATTTTTGGAGAATTGAGTGAGCCCAAAACAGACAATGGTCTTGGACAACATTTTTGTCTTTTTAGGTGGTGTCAGGTTGAGGGAAGGTGAGGGCGACGGGTGGGCCTTCAGGGACAAAACTGCTCTGTGAACCAAGGTTATTTCGTTATGCAAAGTTTCTCAAGCATTGCTCAGAAGAATAGATGAATAGTCCATTTGGGTGCATTGGAAGATTTTTACTCTCTTCTTGAATAGTTAATATTTCCTGGTTATATGATACGCTTCCCAGGGGGTAAGACTTGAAATTATTGCATTTCTTTTGGAAGAAGTTCCCTCACTCAGTTGGATGAGGGGACTTCAGAGCAAGCCTCCCTGTGGCTAGAAAGGGAAGAAATAAAGGAGGCTTAGGAGCCCTGGATGCTGAGGCAGCTGTGAAGGTCTTACTGCTTCCTTTCATTTGAAGTGCTCAGCATTTCAAGGAATCATACTTTGGGGTGCTCTTTTCTGACCCTGACACTAGGAAGAAGAGATGAGGCCTACTTTAGCCCTTCTTGTGGCCAGCATCACTCAGTTACTCATGGGGACTTGGGTCTATGGCCAATAGAAGTGCCAGGTCATATTTGGTTGGGATATCTCAGTTTCTGACCAATGGTCTACACCTGCTCCCATACCCAAAATCTCCAACTCAGGAAGGCTGGATGCTCCAGTGGACTCCTGTGCATGCACAGATGAGCTCAAAATCAGTCCTTTCCAAGGTAGCGAAGTAACATGCCTCTCCAAGACCAGGAACTTTTGCTGTGCTCAGTAGGAAATATCTGAATCCTGCCACTGAGGAAATGCACTAATGCTGCCTTCTTCACAAGCTCTGGGGACAGTGAGGAGCAGAACCATAGGACTGAGGCTCTGTTCTTCTGTGAAGAGGCTGGGTGACCACAAAAGCCAGGGGAGGATTTAGAGTCAAATGTGTGAACATCACTGCTGTTTGGCTTACATAGAAGCTATAAGAGGAGGTTAGAAATTTCTACCTGTATGCCACAGATCCCAGGGTAACACACATCCTTCATGGCTATGCCTTCGAATGCAGGTCAATGTGCAAAACTCAGTTATGATATAGCCAGTGGCATATTCTAATAGTAACCAAAGGTTAGGAGGTATGTGGAGCTGAGCAGGCAGAAGGTGGGAAACTGACCAAAGAAAGGTAGAGAGCAAGGCGGTTCTTTTGGTTAGAACAATGGAGAATGCCTGAGAATAGGAGTGTCCAGTCCAGGCAAGGAACAGGTATACACAAATAGGGACCTAGGCCAGAAGGGTTTGGGACCATCGATCTCGGCAGCTTAGTGCCTGCCCAGCCCCCTTGGGTCATTGGACTAGGCTTCAGAGGTTCTGCAGGATTGAGTGGACTGCGCCCAGCGACCTTCATTCAACTAGGGGAGCCAGACCCACCGAAGGGGAGACAAGCCAGCTTTGCGCTCTGCGAGGTGAGTTCCAAAACGCCAATGCAGACCCAGAAAGGTTTGGGACCATCCATCCCGGGAGCTGGGTGCCTGCCCAGCCCCCTTGGCTAACTGGACTGGGCTCCAGAGGTTCCGCAGGTTTGAGTGGACTGCACCTAGTGACCTTCATTCAACAAAGGAAACTAGACTAGCGGAAGGGGGAGCCAAGCCAGCGCCGCGCGCCATGAGGTGAATTGCAGAAAGCCAGCACAGACCCGGAAGGGTTTGGGACCATTGATCCCAGTGGCTGGGTGCCTGCCCAGCTCCCTTGGGTCATTGGACTAGGCTCCAGAGGTTCCGCGGTCTTGAGTGGACTGCGCCCAGCAACCTTCATTCAACCAGTGGAGCCAGGCCCACCAAAGGGGGAGCCAAGCTGGTGCAGCGCCATGAGGGAAAGCTTCAGAAAATTGCTGGAAACACAAAAATACAGGAAAATAACAAAACGAAAGACCAAAATGCAATCTCAAACCTCCCTCCCATCCCAAGAGATAGCAGCCATGTACGTAGAAGAAAATACTACACATACACCTGAAATGTATGAAATGATATCAACTGAAATAAAGAAGCAGTACAGGAAGCTATGAGGGAACTCAAATCAGAAATATTCTCCCAGGTAAAAGAAGAAATGATAAAAGTAGTGAAAGAAGTACTGAATACATCCAACAAAGACCCAGCTAAACAATTAGAGGAACAAAGCAAACTGATAGAATCCCTGAATGAACAGTTTAAGAGACAAACAGAAAAGATTAAGCAGATTCAAAGACTTATACAGGAAATCAAAAACTGTCTCAACGAAAGTGAAGATAGAATCTCAGACTTCAAAGATAAGATTGCAGCTAGTGAACAGGAAAGGATAGATCTTCTAACAATAACAAGAAATCAAGAAATAACAATTCAACAGCTGCAAGATGATGCAAAGAAAAACAATATAAGATTAATAGGGATAAAAGAAAAAGAAGGGGAAAACACAAAAGATATCAAGAGGTTATTTATAGAAGTAATAGCTGAAAACTTCCCAAACATGAATATGGAAACTGACATATGGATTAGTGAGGAATATACAACTCCAAAGAGCCATAACCAAAACAAAACTACACCCAGACATATAATTATCACCACCCCAGAAATCCAACATAAGAACAGATTATTTAAAAGCTGTTAGAGAGAAGAGACAGGTCACCTATAAAGGAAAGCCTATCAGAATCACAGCAGACTTCTCAACATAAACAATGAAGTCAAGAAAAGCATGGAGTGAAGTTTTTCAGATCCTTAAAGAAAACGACTTCCAACCCAAACTGATGTACCCTGAAAAACTGTCCTTCAAAATGGGTGGAGAAATAAGATACTTCCACGACAAAGAACAGCTGAAAAACTTCATGATCACTAAACCAAACCTACAAAGAATACTGAAAGACATTCTAGATATGCATAGGAAAAAACCACTAAGCAAGACAGACAATTAAACAGAATGGAAAGCTAAGATACAACATCAGAAAGATAACATGTCAACAATAAACCAATATATGACAGTTATAACCATTAATGTAAATGGCCTCAATTCACCAATTAAAAGAAACAGGCTGGCAGAATGGATCAAGAAATAACATCCAACCATATGCTGTCTGCAAGAAACCCATCTAACCCAAAAGGAAACTCATAGACTGAAAGTCAAAGGATGGAAAACAATACTTCATGCAAGAGGAACTCAAAAGAAAGCGGGGGTAGCTATTCTGTTTTCAGACCATGTGAACTTCAAACCAAGAATGGTCCAAAGAGACAAAGAAGGTCACTACATACCTACTTAGGGGAAAACTGCAAGAGGAAGAGATAACAATCTTAAATATATATGCACCAAATTCTAGAGCACCCAACTACACAAAGCAAGTATTAACAGAAATGAAAAATCAAATAGGTAATAACACAATTATAACAGGGGACTTTAACACCATTTTGACACAAAGGGATAGATCAACTAGACAGAAAATCAGCAAAGAAATAACAGAACTGAATCACACCTGTGAACAAATGGGTTTGATAGACTTATACAGAGTGTTCCATCCAACAACATCAGGATATACATTCTTCTCACCAGTACATGGGACATTTTCTAAAATAGACCATATACTAATCCACAGAACATATTTAAGTAAATGCAAAATAATTGAAATTATCCCATGCTTGTTATTGGATCATAGTGCCATGAAACTGGAAATTAATAATTAAAGTAACTGCAAAAACCACACAAACACATGGAAATTAAATAATACACTCTTGACCAATCAGTGGGTCACAGAGGAAATTAAAGAAGAAATTAAACAATATCTACAAGCAAACAAAAATATAAATACAACCTACCGGAACCTGTGGGATGCAATGAAAGCAGTCCTCAGAGGAAAATTTATTGCACTGAGTTCCCACATTAGGAAAACAGAATGAACACAAATAAGCAACCTGATATTACACCTGAAACATATAGAAAAAGAAGAGCAACCCAAGCCCAAAGCCAAAAGAAGGGAGGAAATTATAAAGTTCAGAGCAGAAATTAATGCAATAGAGACTAAGAAAATGATTCAAAGAATCAATGAACCAAAAAGTTGGTTCTTTGAAAGAATAAATAAAATTGACAAGCCCTGAGCCAACCTAATTAAAAAAAGGAAAGAAAAGACTCCAATTCATGCAATACAGAATGAAAAAGGAGAAATCACTACAGACCCTGTGGAAATACAGAAGATCAACAACTATTTCAAAAACCTCTACTCTCATAGGTTCGGTAACACAGAAGAAAAAGACAGATTCCTAGAAACATATGAACCACCAAAACTGGATCAAGAAGATGTAACACTGCTGAATAACCCAATTTCTATTAACAAAATTGAAAATGTAATCAAGTCCCTACCAACAAAGAAGAGCCCAGGCCCAGACGGATTCACTGTGGAATTCTACAAGAAGTACAAAGAAGACTTAATGCCAACACTCCTCAAACTCCTCAATGAAATTGAAAGGGAAGTAATTCTCCCTAAGTCATTCCTGGAAGCAAATATCACTCTAGTATCAAAACCTGAGAAAGACCCAACTAAAAAAGAAAACTACAGGCCAATCTCTCTAAGGAACATAGAGGCAAAACCTCTCAATAAAATATTGGCAAACAGGATGCAGCAAATCATCAAGAAGATTATACACCATGACCAAGTGGGATTCATCCCAGGCATGCAGGGATGGTTCAACAAACATAAATCAATAAATGTAATCCACCATACCAACAGAGCCAAAAGCAAGAATCACATGATCATTTCTATAGATGAAGAAAAAGCTTTTGGTAAGATCCAACACCCATTCATGATAAGAACCTTACAGAGAATTGGAATAGATGGTCTTTACCTCAATATGATAAAGGCCATCTACGACAAACCAACAGCCAGTGTCATATTAAATGGCCAAAAACTGAAAGCCTTTACCTTAAAATCAGGCACAAAACAAGGATGTCCATTATCACTGCTCCTATTCAATATAGTAGTGGAAATACTAGCCAGAGCAATTAGACAAGAGAGGGAAATAAAAGGAATAAAGATAGGAAAAGAAGAAGTTAAATTATTATTTGCAGATGACATGATACTCTACATAGAAGACCCCCAAACCTCCATTGAAAGTCTCCTAGATATAATAAATAAATTCAGCAAAACAAAGTCAATACTCAAAAATCAATAGCATTCTTATACACTAATGACAAAATCACTGAGAGAGAAATAAGAGAAGCCACAGCCTTCACACTAGCATCCAAAAAACTGAAATACTTAGGAATTAATCTAATGAAAGATGTAAAAGAGTTGTACAGGGAAAATTATAATACCCTCAAAAAAGAAATTGAAGAGAACCTTAGAAAATGGAAAGACATCCCTTGTTCATGGATAGGAAGAATAAATATTGTAAAAATGGCCATTCTTCCAAAATTGGTACACACATTCAATGCAATTCCAATGAAAATACCACTAACATACCTCATAGATCTAGAGAAATCACTCCTAAAATTCATCTGGAACCAGAAGACACCTAGAATAGCAAAGGCAATTCTAAGCAGTAAAGCCAAGGCAGGAGGCATCACAATCCCTGACTTGAAGTTATACTACAAAGCTACTGTAATAAAATCAACATGGTATTGGAATAAAAACAGACGTGAAGATCAATGGAAAAGATTAGAAGATACATCTACAAACACACTCAACCACCTTATGTTTGATAAAGGGACCAAGCATGTTCACTGGAAGAACGACAGTCTCTTTAATAAATGATGCTGAAAAAACTGGCTCTCCATATGCTGAAAACTAAAATTAGACCCATGCCTATCACCATGTACTAAACTAAAATCTAAATGGATCAAAGATCTAAACATTAAAACAGAAACACTAAACCTGTTGCAAGACAAAGTAGGTAAAAATCTTGAAGATATAGGGGTAGGTAGAGAATTCATGAACAAGAACCAAACTGCACGGGAAATACTTCCCAGAATCAATAACTGGGATCATATCTTATTAAAGAGTTTCTGCATGTCCAAAGAAATCTCCAGCATGGTGAAAAGAAAACTCATAAACTGGGAAAAAAATCTTGGTGAACTGTCCCTCAGACAAAGCACTTCTGTCTAGAACTTATAAAGAATTTTAAAAAATCAGACCACTGAAATTCAAAGATCCAATCCAAAAATGGGCATCCGAGATGAACACACAGTTCTCAGATGAAGAAATACGAATGGCAAATAAATACATGAAAAAATGTTCTGCATCATTGGTCATTAGAGAAATGCAAATTAAAACCACACTGAGATTCCATCTCACTCTGGAAAGAATGGCCAGGATCAAGAAAACTACCAATAACAAATGCTGGAGATGCTGTGGGGAAAAAGGAACTCTTCTGCACTGTTGGTGGGAGTGTAGACTGGTGCAACCACTGCGGAGGTCAGTCTGGAGATTCCTCAAAAAGCTGGGGATGGAGGTCCCATTTGACCCAGCTATTCCACTCTTAGGCATATTCCCAGAAGATCTGAAAACATCTTACCACAGTGATACATGTGCACCCATGTTTATAGCAGCACAATTTGTAATAGCTAGATCTTGGAAACAACCTAAGTGCCCATCAACTGAGGAATGGATAAAAAAATTGTGGTACTTTTATACAATGGAGTACTACTAAGCTATAAAGAATGATCACAATAAGATATTTATAAATAAATGGATGCATCTTGAATCTATACTCATAAGTGAAATAAATCAAACTCATATGTATAAATACTATATAGTCTCCCTAGTGTAAGAAATGGTAAGAGTACAGAAGATTTTATGGAAATCATGGTTCACCCATATACTGCTTTGATGTCTTATGTCTTCATTCATTGGTTTGAATGGTTTTATTCTGTTTTGTTTGATATTAATATATGTGATAATATGAATAGTTACTTTGAAGACAAGACAGTATGGTAGCCAGTGTTAATTTAATATCATCTTGCTCTGAAGTCCTACCATGCTTTTGTTTTTCTATTACCATTGGTTCTATCATGTTGTGTGTTATTGGACTTTAATATGTATGATAGTAAAAACAAAATTTTTATGGAAAATGAGATAATATAGCAAGCAGCCATTGTTCATCTTTGGTTATATGGTTCAGAATGTCTAGGAATACTTCCATTCTCTTGAGTTGTTTATTCTACTTTGTTATGTTTGACATTATTGTGTGTGTAAAGCTAAGATCAACTATTTCAAAGAAAGAGACATTATGATAGCTACTGTTAATATCCAATTGTCTTGTGAAGTGCTGTGTTGCTTACATTGTTCTGTTCTGATCTACTTAGATCTGTCCTCTTTTGTTTTATTCTCTTTAAAAAAAAACACATAGGGACCTATGAGGAAAGGACATCCAAGATATCAAGGAGTGGTAGTAGATATAATTATACTGTCTCATGTACCAGTTAAGATCCTAGATTTAAGTGTGTCACAGGCCAGGGATAGAGCTCAGTGGCACAGCACCTGATGGTAAGCACAAAGTCCTGAGTTCTGTTCCCAGTACCAAAAACTCAAAAATAAATAAAATAAAAGTGTTTCAGGACTGCTGACTTGTTATTTTAATACTGAAATAATAAGAGAAGATTGTAATAGTCTCTGTACCATATGTTATACTTTCATGCAATATTTCACGGATGTAGCTCAGAAGCACAGTACCTGCTTAGCAAGTATGAGGTCTTGAGTTCAATTACTGGTTCCTAAAACAAAAATTTCATATGTGTGGGGCACTTTTTCATATGATTGAATAATTTTTGATAAATACATATTTCTCAGTTTTTCAAAAGTAGTCGAGAACATGGTCTAAAAAAAAAAAGAAAGACCAAGAGTAAATAATTCAAGATATTAATGTAGTAATTCCCACTTGTAAGAATATGAATGAGCATCCTTTTCTTTTTAAGGCTTTCTATAGTTTTTAAGTTTCTAAAGATACAATGAAAGGCTCAGAAGTAATACAAGAAGCTCAAACTTGCAGAAAGCTTTCAGGTTTCATTAATGTAGTTTTATTTAATCCTCCCAATGGATATAAGAGATATAAATTATTTTCCCATCTACAAGCAAAGGAGGCTAGTGTTCTTGAACTCCTCGAGATCACATAGCTGGGAAGGAAATTAATCTGAATTTGAACTCAGGTCATTTGACTCTCTGCCATTTCTACAGGAAAGGTATAATGTGACAGCTGAACGACAGCAGACCTTAAAGGCAAAGCCACTGGTTCTCTCTTCTGTCACCCAGAATTAGTGACAACTTCAAGTCCTCCAAGACCAGAAAAGGGTATGGAACCATAGTAGATTAGGAGACAGGTGACTTGGGAAATAAGATACTTATTTGGGAATGAGCAGGGCCTGGCCAAGGACTTGAGGAATCCTTAGATCTGAGCATAGAAGTGGGACCCTATTTTTAAAATTTTCCCCTACACAGTATCTCTAATGGAAAGATCTATACATAATCATGATTTGCCATCTGTATTATTCTGGTTACTACTGCTGAGTTATAAATTAACCCAAAAAGTATTACCTTAAACCACCCATATTAGTTTACTCTGATTTGTACAAAAGGACATGAGCATGCTGTTCTCACTTGAGGTCTCTCCTGTTACAATCAAAAGTTAGCTGGACTTGGAGTTGTCTGAAGGCCCAACTGAATTGTTTATTCCAAAATATCACATGATTAGCAGCTGAACCGATCTGGCTACCCAAGGCAGCTGGATTTCCTACTTAGGATCTAGCTTCCCTGTGGACAAGCATCTCAAAAGAACAAGACAGCAGCTGCAAGACAAGTTCTGACCTGACCTCAGAAGACATGTGGCACACTTCCCCTACATTCTGTTGGTTAAGAATGAATCATCACACAAACTAGAACCCAAGGGAAGGGAATTAGACTTGATCTCTTGGTTGAAGAATAGCAATGTCACTTTGCAAAAGAGCATGGAGGATGAGAAACATTATTTCAGTCACCTCTGGAAGATAAAAATCCCTGTTAGTCTTTATTCCAATGCTTCCCAGTCCTTCTCATCTTATCACACACACTGAAAGCATGACAGCTTGTATGGCTCATGACACACCAATTGGGAAATTCTGACAGGCTACAGGAGATGAAGAAAACTTCCCTTCCTTACTTCAGAGTTTGTATGCATTCAGGAGCACAATTTTTCATGGGTAATTCTTGAGTTAATGGAAAAGAAACTCCCCTGCTCTGATCCTCTGTGCTATAGGTATCTCTTTTATAAGGATTTTTGTGTCCAAAAGCTTTGAGATAGTTTTTCACGTTATCTGCCTTAAACATTAAAGGAGAGAAAACGTGCGTTCTTCATGCGCCGGATCCAATCAAAAAGAATAACAACTGTAATGAATTAAACACTTCAAATGCATTAAAACTCAAGATTTTGTAATGATTTCAAAACAATAATGACAAGAGAAATCATTATAGTAAGTTTTGGAGGTTACCAAGGTACCGGATCATGCAGAATATTAGAAGAATAAAGGAGAAGGGCAAAGGATTTGTCTTGCCTTCCTTGTCTGACCTGCATTTCAAGGTATGACGGTGCTCACTGTGCTGCCTCTCCTCCGCAGTCTACACCTCTCCGCTCTGCTCTGTGTCTCTGGGACTGGACCTTGTCAACCTTTCCGGTGAAGCAGTGTAATATTAAACTTCTGTCAGTAGGACACACTGGAGGCACCACAGCAGGGAGTTTTTCTTCCTGGCTCCGGTTTACTGTCTTCCCTGTTCCTTTACCAGAGAGTGGCCTGGGGGAGTTGAAGCAGCACCGCTGTGGGCAGCTTCCTGTCCAGCTGTGTCAGCCTCATAATGGGCAGTTTCCTGCCTGGCAGCTCTTAGCCTAAATCACTTCAGTGAATTTCTCCACTGTCCAGGGTCTCCAGTCACACTCCCTCCATCCTTGCGATTGGGGAGATCATTTTCTAGTTTGTCACTTCCTAGAGTGCTCTGAGTCAGCTGTAGAAATAGTGGTAGTTCCCTATGTCTGTGACTCATACAATAGGTAATTTACAAATCTCTAGTTAATAATTTCTTGCATTAAAATTTTCCTATTCTAATCAGGTGGGGGTTTTTTGATTTTGTTTTTTTTTTTTTTGCTTCTGCTTGGACCAGCTGATTCACAAGTTTACTGAATTATTTTTTTCTATCCCCATAATAAAACACTTGAATTTGGACAATGTATAAAGAAAACTGTTATATTTAGATCACAGTCTTGGAAACTGAAATTATGGCTGGTCATGGTGGTACACACCTGTAGTCCCAGCACTGGAGAGGCTGAGGCAGGAGGATCATTTTGAGTTTGAGACCAGTCTGGGTAACAAAGTAAGCTCAAGACCAACTTGAACTGCATAGTGAGACTCTGTCTCAAAAAGAAAAACAGAAAAGAGAAAAGAAAAGAAACAAATTCTGTTTGCTAGTTTTCCTTTACTATGTCAAAATACCTGAGATAAATTAGTAAAAGGAAAGATTTATTTTCAGCTTACAGTTTCAGAGACTTTGGTCTATGGTTGATTGACACCATTGCTTCAGGCCTGGGGTAAGGGAGGCAGCACTTTGGGTCAGGAGTGGACATTAGAGGAAGATGTTCACCTCATGGCAGTCAGGAAGCCAAAGAGAAAAAGAAAGGAGTTGGTGTTCCAGTAGCTCCTTCCAAGGCAACCCCCAGTGTCCTAACTTTATCCCACTAGCCTCCACTTCGTAAAGGTTCCACCACATCCAGTACAGCCACAGGTTGGCAACCAAGACTGTAACACATGACACATTTGTGAAGTTCTTATCCAAATCACAGTAAAGTCAAAAACTGGGTGACCTCATTTGTTGCACTCTGGTAAAGACCTAATGGTGAATGGCATTGCAATGGTGGGAACAAAGTTAAGAGCAATCAGGGTGAGGGAGGAATCCAAAGAGAAGGGAGGGACCAGTCTTCGAGACTTGCTCTTTCAGACAACCTTCTGGATAAAACTAGTGAGTGTCCCCTGAGAACTATACTGGTTCTTTCTAAGGGAGGCCCCCATCGCCGTGACCTATTTCTCACAGATTCCTCCTCTTACAGATTCCATCACCTCCTACATTGTTACACTAAAGACCAAGTTTCCAACCTGAAAGTTTGGGGAGCGTACTTAAACTATATCCAAATCAAAGCAGAAACCAAATAACTAATGAAGGAAACTTCTATATACAATTCAGCCAAATAATGAATGTGCAAAGAATGAGAGAATTAGAGTATTTTATAGTGAACAAAACAGATCTAGGCAATGATCATCCGTGGCTCTGAAAGCCAGTAGGTAAAAAGTTGATGGGGAATCCAGCAATGAGTAGATCAGATCACACTGCCTAAACCCAGAGAGAGATTTACTGTGAACTAACCCAGTGTAAGCTTCAGTGAGTCTCACAGAGATTCCTTCTAAGACCAAGAACCTACTTTTATATTTGTAATTTTAATTTTTTCTCTTCATTAAAGTTTCTCGAATTGGGCAAACTTCAGACTCCACAAAACCTGCATCTATTCACTGCCTGAATCCAGTGCTCCGTGAAGATCACAAAAAGAAAACTATGAGAATTTTGATGTGATGCAGTGAAAAGTAGCACTAGCCATGAAATGCTTCTACCAAAATTTTATCTCTAATTGGTCAATCCTCTAGATATAATCACTGACTTATACAAGTACTTGAATGAAACCCATCAAAAGCACTATAGGAATATAGCTTAGTGGCATAAGTGCCTGCCTGGCAAGTACAAGGTCCTGAGTTCAATTCCCAATACAAAAAAAAAAAAGCCTAAATCCAAACAAAGAAATGGCAAATTTTAAAAATTAGTTAGAAAGGAGAGTTTGAATAGTAATTTTAAAAGACTTGAGAAATATTACCATGTGCAACCCATGCACATGGTTTTAAATCGGGTAAAGATAAAGTAACCATTTATTAGTCTGAATTTTTAGGCTGACCACATATGGTGTTAGGGAATTAGTGTGAATTTCTTTTAGATATAAAAATGGTTTTATGGATAGTATTTTTTTGGATAGTATATTCTTAAAAGAGTTCTTATTTTTTAGAGATAATATGTGAATATTTTACAATAAAGTAATATGAGGTTTGGAACTGTTTTTAAAAATAATCTAATAAAGGGTCAGTAGTGGAGGTTATTGATGAGTGAAATCAGCACAAGGTTGATAAATAGCAAAGCTGAGTAACGGATCCATGGGGATTCATCATAAATGTACTCACTATACACATTCACATTTGGCATATGTTGGAACATGCAATAATAAAAAGTTTAATGAAATAAAATATATGCTACCATAGTGGCACATTATCTGCATATTAATAATAAACAGATTCTTGTAGTATATTGCAGTTTCAAAACACTTTTCATATGTAATTTAATATAATTTTAACTTCAGACCTATAAGGTAGATTTTATTATCTTCATTTCACAGGGAATAATTTCAGAGTGGTTAAATCAATGGCTCAGAGGTCAGGAACTAGGAGAGACAAGGATGAGATTTGAAGTCAAATGTGATTTCTAAATCCCATGCTCTACCTGGTGGAAGAAAAGCTAGGTGGTATTTTAAGTCGCTTAATATCTGAGCCTTAAAAAAGTTATACACACACACACATGATAGCTAATTGTACTATTGTACTATTGATCCTGTTAGTTCATGGAAAGAAACTATGATTGCTTATCTTGCTTGATCTGTTTTGCATGCCATATCTTGTAACCTGAGCAAGTATTTTGAAGACAAAGGTTTACAATATAGTGACTATTGTTCACTCCCTATCAGCCTGTTTTGAAATCTTAGATCATTTCTATTGTTTTGTTTTATTTTAAACTGTTTCAATCTCTTTAAAAGAAAAACGAGAGCAATATATTTTTTTCTTCCTTAAAAAAAGTAGTTCTGATCATTGCTAGAAAAGCATTGTAAAGTGTAAAGTACCATCTAAATTTAAGTGCATATATATATATATATATATATATATATATATATACTAGTCCACCAGCGAGGGGTCCTGCAAAAACAGAAGCAAATGAAAAGCCCTGGAGGCTGGTTTTTAGGCAATGCAGACTTTGCTTTTGCCAGTCTTTGGATTCCCTTCTGTAGACCTCCCCACATTCCAGACTCTTCCCTTCCTGCGTCTCAGATGATGATGGTTTTCCTGTGGCACCTCCTAAGGCTTGCCGGTGTCCCTGGTGCACGCACTGTTATGTAGCTTGTGGAAGTAAAAGCTCCACAACAGCTGTTTATAACAGAGAGCTTTATGTCTTGTTTTTAGGCTAGCAAAGTGAGTATGAAGCTGTATGGTATTTTCTGTGGCTGTCCAGAATTTTCTATTAGATTACTTACACTAAGTTATGAATTTTCATCAAGCAACATTGGAAAACAAACGAGACACTTTTGATTCTCCAAGGGGAAAAATTGAGTGGTATAGTTAAAGTGACTAATACTAAACAATGAATTCTACAAAAGCAAAATCCTCTTTGGGGACTGGGAATATACATCTATATAGTTGTGTCAAGTGGCAGGATCCAAAGAGTCATATCGTGCCTGCTTGCAAGCACAAGGCCCTGAGTTCAAACCTTGGTACCAAAAAAATAAAATTAAACCAAAAAAGTCACATCACATACATTTTCCTGAAACACACATGCAAGGACAGCAACAGAATTCTGTCAGTGTAGGGTTACATATTAATAAGAGCACTTAACTAGAACTCTGTATTTTGTTCTAAATACATCAGCTAAGATATCTCCTTCATAATTACTTATTTTATAATAGTTTTAGCTATAAGTAAATCTGGAAACCCCTTTATCTTTCTCCGTTTTCTTAGTTGTAGGTTGGGAATAATTATCATATCTATCTCATAGATTAAAGAGAAATACAGTTATACGTGTAAAAGTACATTATGCCTGGCCCAAAGCAGATACTAAATGCTACTGTCTGTTGAGTATAAGTAGTTTTCTTGCATATCTGCAGGGGTTTTGTTTCAGGACAGGGAGACACCAAAATCAACAGATATTCAAGTCTCTTATAGAAAATGGCATATTGGGCTGAGGCTGTTGCTCAGTAGTACAAGATGTGCTAGGCCCAGGTTTGATGCCCAGTACCACCAAAATAATAATAGTAATAATTAGTCCTTACACATAACCTACATATATCCTCTTGTGTACTTTAAATCATCTCTAGGTTACTTATACCTAACACAATGTAAACACTATGTACATAGCTGTTGCATTGTTTAGGGAGAGACAGACAGAAAGCCTGTACACATTTCATATGGATGCAAGTGTTGTTGTTTAAATATTTTTGGTTTGTGGTTGGCTGAATCCATGGACGCGGAACCCAAGGATACCAAGGGCTGACTGTACTTACTAAATTGCACATCTAAGTCTGTAATTGCCACAGACATTTAGAGCAGGAAGGGATCGATACAGGCTGAGGAAGGAGGGAGAGTTTTGTGGGTACCATAGGCCCAAGGTGTGGTTGCTGAACACTTGAAGACACTGGAAAAAACATCAAACCGCAAAACGTCAGTTTGAGAACTTGATGACAAGTGTGTTACAGGTATTCACTGCATATTTTTAAAACTTTTCTAGATGGTTGATATTTGTCATAATAAAATGTAGGAAAATAAAAATAAAATTAATCTAGTGGCCCCTCTGAGCCATTTGTCATGCTCATGGTTAACCTAAGCAGAATAGAAAGAAATCACTGGAATATGAAAACCAGCTGACCAGATTATAAATCATTAAATGGAGCTGGGGAGACAGAAACAAGGGTGGAGAGCACTGGGGAAGCATAGAAAGTTGCTCTTTGCTGATGTAGTGGCCACAGGGCTGGAATTTCCACGCATGAGACTTGCTCCTGTAGCCAGGAAAGTATGTGGCATTTGAAACACGTGTGCAGGAGTTTCCCTTCCAGGCAAACAGTGATCATTTCCAGTTCTGCTTCCAGCCTGCCTGAGGGAGCAGCCTCACAAACAATTACTAATCTCAAAAATGGGAAATTTCTCTCACTGGATTTCAGCAGCAGCTTCTGGAGTTATGAAAGTCAGCTCACTCCTCAAGAGCCATATGAAATAGTAAAACTTCAGAGTTATAGTAAACATGGGTCTCAAATGTCCTGAACTTAACACATACGAGCTACTAAGCATTGTGTGCGGAACACATAGGAACTATTGCTCTGTTTTAATGGATTGCACAGGACCTGAGTTAGGAAACACAGAGTAGAATTTATAAGCATAGAGTAGGGGTTTGCTATGCATGGTGGCAGGTTACAATTAATTGAGGGACAGCTTCTTAAATTTGAATCAAATGAGATCATACCTATATATCTGAACTCGACAAAAATGTATGCATTTAGTATTATTGAAGTTAATAGGCATCTATTAAGCACCGATTTTCTGAAATGTGAATATATATACAGCATCTACAGCATACTATTTTTTCTGTAATGAGTGAATTATATAATTTCAGAAATGTGTCTTATTAAAACCTTTTTCAGGGCAGGGGATATAGCTCAGCAGCACAGTGCCTCTCTGGCAAGTGCAAGGTCCTGAGCTCTATTCCTAATACAAAAAAAAAAAAAAAAATCCAATCCTTTGCAAGCACAATCTCTTCCCCTGTGCCTTTCTTCATGAATCACTGTACTTTTCACAGTCACAGTCATGCAATTATCAAATCTGGGGCAAAACTGAGATGCTACATTCGACTGGTAAGGAGTCATTGCTGTTCTTCCAGTGTAGTATCTGAGTGTTGTAATTTTAAAAAACGTTTTTAAAAGTAAAAATGTCATGGGGTTGGATAGTATAAATTGAAAACTCAAAGCCAATCTCTATATAATATACCAGTTCTCATTCCACGGAGGCAACACTGGTAACAGATTTTTGCATATAGTTTAAAATTTTTTTATGCACACACAAACATGTGCAACCCAGATGTTGACTGTCCACCTCATTTTTTTGGCTGACTCTCTTTTGGACCTATGCCATGCTTGACACAACAGTCAGCCCCTTGACCAGCATTGACAAGAAACCTAATCATACTAAATGTGCCCTGATTTTTAACTTATCATCAAACAGTGAGGGGCTAGAAAGAAGGATCACATCGTATAGCATCAGCATCTCCCCCAACATAACCAAACTGTGTTGACTATGTCCATCTATGGTTTGGCCAGCCACATCACAAACTGTTCATGTTCCCCATGGCCTGTTTACCCATATAGTTTCAGTCACGATTTTTTAAAGCATATTCTCTATTTCCATTGCGACTCCTACCCTTTTCCAACTAGTTGTAAGGATGGTCTATATTTTAGCTCATCAGTCCTTTTTTGGTGGATACTAAGGCTCTCTCTCTCTCTCTCTCTCTCTCCTCTTTTTTGCTCCATTAAACCATGTTATAATTAGTATCTTAGAAGATACATCTTTGTATGCTAGAGAGGTTGTTGGGAAAATTCTTAGAAATGTAAAGTCTGCATCAAAGACATATGCCTTCACAATTTGGATATATTATGACAAGTTACTCTGTAGGAAATGTCATGAATGTACATTCCCATAGAGCATAGAAACATGCGTAAGATTTCTTTACATTTTGGCCAAACATTGGATATTATTAACCTTATCCTCTCTACCAAGCTAGTGGTGAAAAGTTGTGCCCTAATATTACTTTGATTTACATTTCTTTAATGGTAAATGCCATTAAGCACCTTTTCACCAATATATTTGCCTTTCATATTTGTGTGTGTGTGTGTGTGTGTGTGTGTGTGTGTGTGTGTGTGATGCTGGAAATCAAAACCAAGGCCTAAGCAAGTACTCTACCAATGAATTGCAACCCCAGGCCACCATTTGTGTTCTTCCTCTATGAAAGTATCTTCTTTTTCTAGTTCTTTTTGTAGGTGTTGGTAGCAGCAAAGAGACTCTTTTTCTTGAAAATATCCCTTTCCTTTGATTCCAGGATACTTCTATCTTCTGGGTCTTGGTCGCTCTTTCTTCTTTTTTAAAAAACTTGTTGGTACATGTTGGCCATATATAATGATTACATTTTTCATGATAGGATTAGCATATGTACACACTACATCTTAATTCTTGTTTTTCATCGTGCCAGCCTGCTTTCTCTAACTCTTGATCCCCTTTCCCTTCGCAAAATCTTTGTTTTCACCATTTTCCTCTCTTAATTCCCTTTTATCCATCCCCTTTCCCTCCCTTTTTACCACTTCCTTCCAACTCTTATTCCCCATTCATTTGAAAATGATCAAAAGATCTCCCTAGTTCCTATTTATCTCTTCTATTTTGCTCTCTCTCTCTCTCTCTGTCTCTCTCTCTCTCTCTCTCTCTCTCTCTCAGAATTGCATTACAACTCCTCTAGAGAGAGAGAGAGTGTGTCTCATATTAAGAGAAACCATGTGATATTTAAGCTTTTGTGTCTGACGTATTTCACTTAACATCCTTGGCCCTTCGCTGGCTTCTTTTTGTTTATCTGCCTCTTTGATGTCTCTGTTCTCCAGGGTTGTGGCCCCTTTCTGCTTCTTTTCCTCTGAACACACTCTCTTGCTGTGATCTCATCCCCCAATAATAGTTACATTTTATTGATCCCTTCTTATGTTCCAGACATTCTTCTGGGAATTCTAAATGCTTATTATTATAACTCTGTAAGGTTATCATTATCATCCCCAATTTTACAAATGAGGAAACCAAGGTTACCTTACATGCCTAGGATTGCACCACTAGTAAATGGCAAAGCTAGAATTTAATGTCATGGTGGACCCCATCTAATGTCTAAGCTCTTTCTATTACCCACCTTGCCATGCCCTCATTTGCCCTTGAAGTGAGATAACCCTAAATCTGCATTGCCACTCTAGGACCTTCCTATGGTCCACAAGCCTGTATGTTCAATTCCTCCATAGAAATTCTATGTGCTTATCTGCATGGAATTCAAAGTAGCTTGCTCCCTGTGAACCTCCTCTCTGTCCTACTAGAGAGTTCTTTCAGCCTCAACCAATCATTCCCTACATCCCATGGCATCTGCTCATACATCTCAACTCTTGCCTTTCCTCTGCTGTCTCCAGCACAGAACTTTGTGATTTACTGACCAGAATATCATACATTTCCTACACTATTCTCTCTGCCATCAGACTCTGCATAAGCTAGTTCATCCCCAACCCTGCTGTCAGAGGTAGCTTCTCCAATAAGCAGCATAATCTTATCTTATCTTATAATGGTTTTTATCTTTAAGGCTCTTAAAGGAATAACTGAAATAATCATGCTAATTCATTGATAAACCCTTATCTTCCTCCTTATAGTCAGCCTGGTAACCCAAGACCCAACAGCTTGAATGTAACATCTAAAGGCCCAGCGGCTTCCAATGTCCTGACACACATCCTTGATTCCTGCCTCACACCCTGGGCACTAGCCAACCAGATTCTTTTGTGCCTTCACGTAGACTGTTCCCTCTGCTTGGGATTCCCCCCATTCACTTACTGTACTTCCGAACACATGTAACTCTCTAAAATCTGGCCCAAGTGAAACTGGCCCTGAATTCCTCCAGATTCCCAAGGCCTGTCTCTGATCTCATTTATTCTTACAACACTACATTACAATTCCTTGTTCACTTGCCTAACTCCAAGACAAGGCTGAGAACAAGTACCATTTCTTACTGATCATCACATGCTCAGCTGTGGCCCTCAGGAGGTATTTTATAACTATGTGAAGAGTCAATAGATTCCATGCATTTATTTTTTTTAAACTTTATTAAGACAGCTCCTAAGAGAAAGGAATGAACCTGGAAAGTGGTACATGTACAGTAGCCTAGGTTGGGTTTCAACTTGTGGTGATCCTCCTGCCTCAGCCTCCTGAGTGCTGGGATTACAAGTGTATGCCACCACATCTGACTTCAATTTTGCTTTTTCATTGCTTTTTGTAGTCATATTCTTTGTTCTTTCTTTCCTTTTATTTTTAGAGATGAGATCTCTATATGTTGCCCAGGTTAGTCTTTTTTTTTTTTTTTTTTTTTTTTTGTGGTACTGGGGATCGAACTCATGACCTCACAGTTGCCAGGCAGGTGCTTATACCACTGAGCTAAAACCCCAGCCCTTCCATGCATTTAAAAAGTGCTCACAACACCTTTCCTTCCTCTGGAATGATTGTCAAGAATAGGAAGGAAAGTGCTCCAGCTCAGTGGTTCAGTGACAGTGCACACAGACTAAGGGCTTGTTCCACATCTCTCCTTCCTTGCCTGATGTGGGAACTTTGCCCAGATCCTTTGCCTGGTCACCTCCTGGACAATTAAGAAGATCAAGAGACCTAACACATGTAAGCAATCAAGACAGAAACAGATACTCGCTTGCTAGCTGCAGGCAGAAATGTGAGATATGTTTCTTCATTCATCATAAGATCATAGCTGAAATCTCTATAACAAAAAATGGGTTAATAAGAAACCAAGAAGAATCTAAACAGACAGACTTGCTGGGTTTCCTCAGGTTTGTCCAATCCCATTTCAACATGGCTGTCCATTTTTCACCCAAACTAAGCAAGATGGTTTTCCCTGAGTCTTTTTGAAAGTTTCTGAAAGCTCTCATGTTACATAGTTTTTTAATTAAATAAGCTTGTTATGCTCTTCTCTTATTTTTAAATTCATTAATTTCTTTATTTTTACAGTGCTGGGAATCAAATCCAGGGCCTCATGCATGCTAGGCAACTACTCTATCACTGAGCTACACTCCCCAGCCTTCCAGGTGAATTTAAATGTGACTCCAATGCCTACATTTTTTCTATGTATCAATCCATTTCCTGAAAATGATTATTTATTCTTCCTTTGGCTTTGGTTGTGTTGGGGTTCAAAAAATAAAACTCTAGAACAGTAATGGAGAGTATTTTAGAGACCGAGTATCAAAACTGCAACCCTAAACCTGCTCATTTATCACAAAGTGCCAACACTGCAATAAACCTGAATACTATGACTTTAGTTTAGGAGAAAAAAAAAAACTCCTACATTAACATCTTTTTGTCTTAAAAGTAAAACAAATAACATGTACTGTAGGTTCACTACTGTTGCTTTAGAATTTGGCTCTTCGGCCTTCTAAGTACTTTGAGCTGGGGGAGAGTAGCAGGGCTCAGACACAGCCTGAGAAGCCATGTCACTCTGACCTTCTACTGTCCTGCACTCCCCCAACTCCAGATTCAAATCACAGGACCCAGAACGACTCTTTCTCCAGGTGGGACATAGAAATCAGAAGGTCCCCTCGTCTACGGCAGCTATAAGACCTGAAAAGTCACTCTCTTCTTCTTCCTCGAAAATCCTCATTCAACAGGTGCTGCCCCTTAGTTGAGAGGAAGGAAGGCTTTGAGTCACATTTAACTTCGCCATGAAAGCTGGAGGTACAGCTCAGTGGTAGAGTATGCATGAGGCCCTGGATTTGATTCCCAGCACTGTAAAAATAAGAAGTTAATCTTAAAAATAAGAAGTTCATCATATTATGTTCTCTGTTATGGTTTGGATTCAAAATCCCGCCCCCCCAGAAATCTACAGGCTTTCAGAAGGGAATTAGATTATGGGGATGCTAATATCACAGATGGATCAATTCACTTATGAGTTCATAGCTGAGTGTGCTGTGTGAGGTAGGGCCTGGTTAGAGGAAGTAGGTTATCAGAGGCATACAAAGGGTATATTCTTGCCCTTGGTCCACCCTGCCCAACTCCTCCTCCCTCCTTCCCTGACTTCTCTTCTCCTCCCTGTCTCCCAGGTATCAGCAGTTGAGCAGCTTTCCTCCACCATGTCTTTCTGCCATGATCTTTCTTCATTTGGAGCCAGCAGTCATGGACTAACATGTAACAAACTTCAGGTCAAAATAAACATTTCCCCTTAAGCACTGTGTGCCAGGTATATTGTTCCAGTGACCAAAGAAACCTAACACACTATCCTAACAAGTTAATCCTGAAACATCACTGACTTGACACAACAAAGGGTTAGTTTCACTCATGGGACATGTCTCCATGAGAGATGTGGCTCCTGTTATGCTCAGTACCAAAGGACCCATACTGATAAAGTAAGACAGACTGTGGTCCCTGCAGAGCGTTCTGAAAAGAAGCCACCACACAGGATGCTAGTTAAGGTATGTCCTCGGGGTACCCTGGGATGAATACCTATGAGAAGAGAAGGAAACTGGACTGTGTAGAGGGAGAAGCTGAGCTTCCACACAGACTCAACGGTAGGCTGCCCTGATGGGGATACACAGGGCCTGGGGAGCGCTCCAGAGATGTCTGGATTGAGCCAGGATGACCAGACCCTTATTCCTCTATGTTAGTCATGGAGAATCTTAGGGAAGTTTGCTGTCTTGCATCTGAGGCACCCCAGCTAAGGGTGGGCTGGGGATAGCACTGGGGTCATATGGCTTTCATTGAAAGGGACAGGAGCCCACATGTGGAGAAAACTCATCACTAGTTACACGCTGGGAACAAAAGAGGTTGACCCAGGGACTGGATGTGAGCATAAGGGTTTTATTCAGGAATATGAAAGTGAGCCAGAAGGAAAGGAAATCAGCCTAGAGTACTTTAATGAATAGACAACTGCTGGAAGACTCTAAGACCGAGCAGAACATGCCCCAGAGTCGTCCCACTTAAAGGGTAAAAAAAGGTTGGTATTTGTTATCACATCCTATGTGAGATTTTCAAAGCCATCCCCTGGCAGTTCTGACCTGTTTTCACCACTTGAACAAAAGTTACAGGTGACTACAGAAGAAAGCTATTGATGTAAAGAAACTCAGTACCAAGGGAACACAAGTTAAGTGCTAACAGTGTAAGCCATACCAAAGAGAGAGACCTGTATACCCTGTAATAATGTTATATCACCTCAGCCTGTTAGTGACACATTGACACATCTATGAACAAGAGCTTGTTGCATGGTCTGCTGCTTATCTTTCTGAGCCTCAATTTATCAATCTATAAAATGGGAAGAGTCACACCTAGCTCCCAAGAGTGTGAGAAATGGAACCAACATACATATGAATCTATCATTGTGAAATGGTACAGATAACATCCCAATTCTAATCCTGAATCAAATATATGAAAAGAATCTATCTCAGTTCATTTTATTATTACTATATAACTTAAATATCTGTTATGGTTCGAATCTAGATGTTCAACCCAAGCCTAACACAGTCATGAGGGCAGGTTTCTACAGTTTGTGATTTATTCTTGGTCCAGTGCTGGGATTATGGGTGTGAGTGCTACACCTGCTCTGGAGTAGGTAGCCTGCATACAATATAAGGAGGGAAAGGAAGCTTGCTCCCCACGGCTCCTCTTTGCTCTTATTATTTTTGCTTCCTCCTCTATGAACTGTTGCCTTCTGCCATGTGCTACTCCACCTTGGAGCCAGTTGATTATGGACTGAAACTTTCACAAACTGTGAGCTAAAGAAACCTTTCCTTCCTTAACTTCAGGTGTTAGGTATTTTGTCTCAGCAATGAGAGAAAAGAAACCAAGACACTACCCTACATAAATTTTTTTGTGTATCATATATAAATACAACATTAAAATAATAAGGGATGTTCATTTACATTAGAAGTTTTTGACATTCTAAGACTTATTTCAAATATGTAAATAAACCAAAGCCACGAAAAGAAGTTCAAATGATCTATCACGACTCCTATTTTACTGGGCACTCAGGAATTGGTAACTATTCCTATTACTTGAGAACTATTGAACATCATTCATATTAATCACAGTTGAAAATGGATTTAGAATGTAAATTACCCAGATAAATGATCCATTCCAGGGTCTACATGGAGAGACAAAGGCTGACCTATGCCTGTTGACCCACCATGTAAACAGGAGTCTTGGTAATTTACTAACAGCGAGACCTACTTCCTGCTGAGCACTTCCAGCCCAGGCTCCTGAGCTAGACAAGGACAAGAGGTCAAATGTGTTCATGTGGGTGCTGTTTTCCTTCATAACAACTTCTGAACAATTAAAGCTCTCTTATTGCAATGTCATCAAAATGAGACAGGGACGTTTCTCACCTGCCAGAAACTAGACAGGGCTTTTGAGAAGCAAACCATATACACACTCACAGCAGAGGATGAAAACCAAAGAGAGAAGTCACTTTCAAAGCACAGAACCCCCCTCTTCTCTTCTCACCCTATCTATACCATGCTAAGCACACATTGCTTTTGCAATCTGCTACCAAAACAGAATTTTAAAATAAGCCCTAGACTACTCTTGCCAAGCAGAATTTAGAAGATGGATTTATGTAAGGTGAATTTGTTTTCTTGAATTAGTTTTATTCACACACATGCACACACACCCCCAGCCACATATAAATACTCACAAAATGCCACATTCATTAATAGGCCAAATATGGAACAGGCAAGTGTGCTCTCAGCACCAGAGAGACTGGATAATTACGAGGATGGGCTTGAAGCTGCATAAAAATAACATGCACAGAAGCCAGCAGATGGCAGTTAATCATAATTTTTCCTATGATTTCTATTAATTGTCAAAGATTCTTCATTCTGTCTTCCCAGTAAGACAAATGTATGTTAATATGGCACAGTAAGTAATGTTTTCCCTTTGAGATACTAAATAAGCTTGTTACATAAAATTTCTCCACCTACATGACTAGCCCAAGACCCATTTTTCTCATGCATATATTTATCATACCACGCTATGCATATTCATGCCCATCTATCTGTGTGCGTCCAAGCATGCAACATGCTTGACAAATGAAGAAAGGAAAAGCTAACACCTTCATTTATCTCCAGAAGCAAGTCCAAATCAAGGAGCTGTTGTTCCTAAAACAGTCACAAAAAAACCCATTTAAACCACATTGTGGGCCAGAAATAGAAATGCAGAAATACCTGAGTGAGGCCACTTTGGCAATTTCCTTCAAGGCTCCTATTACAAGCATTAACAAGCACTTGACCCCTTCCAGGCTGTTCTGCCTCACCTGCTGGTTCCTTTACTCTCACCCCCCCACACACACACCCCATTCCTCTCTTTTTCCTCACACTTCCACAATGCCTCACCGTTTTCTGCTTTCTAGTTTCCTTTCTTTATTCCTCTAGAGGTTTCCCACTCTCCCCTTCTCTCCCTTAAGCACTATTCTTCATTTCTAAGTTTTGTAAGGACAGATGCTATACCAAGCAGGGTACTTGGTTTCTGACATCAGAAATTGACTCTGCTAAACAGAAAAAAATTATTGGAAAACATTCAAAGAGTTCAGAAAATTGACAGGAAGCCTGGAAAATTTGGCTTAGAAAACCAGCCTGGACCAAAGGAGTTGACCCCAAAGAACACAGCCAAGGTCAGATCACTGAGAACCACTGGTTTGAGACAGCCGCCAGCACCCTGGTGACCAGCTGCTCAAGTCCACCACCGCTGCTTGCTTCTGCTGAATAACCACGTGCCCGCCGAGGGCTGGCCTTGAGTCCTCCAGATTCTGAATCAAGCCCAGCAAGCCCAGGGCCACAGCTGAGCTGAGAGCACAGGCCTCAGGAATTGCTCTCCAAGAACAGAGCAGTGGTCCTGGCTCAGACCACAGTAGGGTGGGGACACACAGCAGAGGTGCTGAGCAGGCCTAGGAAGAATGCAGGAGAAAGTGGACCTCCACAAAGACTGGAGATGGCACAGCTATCCATGTTAAGTCCACCTTTCCCAGTGCACAGATGGAGAGGGCTGTCCTACCCAGACGAGAGCAAATAACTGGGGAATGGAAAGATACAGGCAGCATACACATCAGGGATGCCAGTTCTGGAGAGATAAACTGCAAAGTGAAACACGGCTGGCGCTGCGGTCCCGCACTGTCTCCTCAGTTATTTTACGCATGTCCAGGACCAACTAAGGGGCTACAGTGGCTCGTGTGAACACTCTTTGTTTTCAGGTTCTCCTTAGCCAATTTACATCCCAGCTCTTAAACACTAGTCGTTTAACCTCCCACATCTTAACTCTTAATGGAGACTGGCCTCTTTGCAGGGATGAAACCTATCACCTGATTCCCAGCCCAGTAAAGGGGCCCTCATGTTCTCCTGCCAGCTGGTCCCAATTATGAGCTGGTTTGGGTAATCGGAGAGTGTGTAGGTTGTCTGTGTAGTAGGAGGAATATTTTCTAAGCACTTACTTCCCCTTAGGATCCTAGGCCCAACTAGAACTAATGGATCCTTTAATATCCTGAATTATGAGGTGATTTTTGCTGATTTTCCAAGTGAACGAAATAAAATATATCAATGAAATCACTCGAGGGCATGCCTGATAATCACCTCCGACGCAGGGTGAGAAATGTGAAGGCAGCTGTCTGCAGCACTCTGGCAAATCTCCCATTTCACCGACATTTTGGGGGCAATTACCTTAGTTTTTCTCTCTGTTTTAACAGAGGGGCTCTGTGTTGCTGCAAGTTTCCTTTGTGGTAGGTGACGCCCAGCAGGACCTTGGGGGAGCTCCAGCCCAGACTTAAGGGACTACACACAGAACTGTGTGAAATTTCATAGTTTTTTTTTTTTTCCACTTAACGTTCATTGAGCATTTGTAACATCCAAGGCACTGCATATTCTGGGATTTCAAAACTGAATAAAGCTCTCGTCTGGGTAGGACAGCCCTCTCCATCTGTGCACTGGGAAAGGTGGACTTAACATGGATAGCTGTGCCATCTCCAGTCTTTGTGGAGGTCCACTTTCTCCTGCATTCTTCCTAGGCCTGCTCAGCACCTCTGCTGTGTGTCCCCACCCTACTGTGGTCTGAGCCAGGACCACTGCTCTGTTCTTGGAGAGCAATTCCTGAGGCCTGTGCTCTCAGCTCAGCTGTGGCCCTGGGCTTGCTGGGCTTGATTCAGAATCTGGAGGACTCAATTAGATGGATCTCTTCCAACCAGTGGTATGCCAAGGGGGTAGAGAGCAGAAGCTGGAAGGAGTATTTTATAACTGACATTGTTTAGAATTGCCAGGGAGCATGGCGATTGTACAAACCAGATGACTTTGAGTTGTTTTATTATTTTTAAACTCTCTGAAGATTAACACACCTTTTACTGCCTACACCTGGCCTGACTTCTCCTGCTGGCTACCTCCCCATGTTCCACTCCTAATCTCTCTTCAGGTTTGTGTCATCATAGGCTCTCTGGGTAAGTGAGAGAGGAAAAAATAAATTGCATTTGAAGATATAAATGTTGTTGGCAGACAAGTACCCGTAGGCAAGTGGGCATGTGTTCTTGGCTGGTTAATGTCAATCTTATTTCTTAGACTTAATCTTTTGGGGGCCTGAGGCACTTCCCACCCACACAGGCTGTTCCTGGTAAGCATAGGTTTACACAGTGGGGACAAACTGGCATCCAGGAGATACTCACATGTCCTTGAGTCACGTTACCAGTATTTATAAGCCAGGTCCTTTTTCTCATTAAGCTGTTATTTAATATCTTTGGACTTCAGTGTCTTGATAGAGTGTGGTTAAGGATAGTCTTTTCTGGAAGGGTTATTATATGGACTAAATGAGAGAATACATGTAAATGCACCTTGGCATATGAGAAGCACTCAGTGAACGTTAGCTGTTATTATATCAGTGTTATACAGTGTGCTTAATTTTGAGGAGTTTTAGAAAACTTTCTATAAAATTCTGTTCAAACCCATTGAGTGAGTACTCAGAAGTAATAAGAAGACAGAGCCTGGAAGATGACCAGGTTGTGCATCCAGGACAACCCAGGGATGTCACCCTCACTGATCCGGAAACACCATGAGATGGAATGGCTGAGCCTCGGGCCTGCATGGTCCATATTCACTACTTTGCATTGATATGTCTTGCCTGAGTTAATTAATTACTACTCTGATGGCTACTGAAAGGCAATTTTTCTTCTACCATTCCATATTTATTAGTTGAATTTTTACAGTAAGAAATAATCTTCTGTACATTTTTTTTTCATTTAAAAACTGTATTTGTGTGTGCACATGGGTTTCAATTTATTTATGGGACTTTATTTTCATTTTGAGCCTCAACTTGTCCCAGATTTGGTCAGTAGACGTCCCTTTGAGCTGGTTTCACTGTCCTTTTAACACACCCTCTCATTCTTGGAAAAACTTCTTAGATTTTGGTGCAATAAGATGTTCTAGGGTTGGGCCAAGTGTGTCACTCTGTGGTAGAATGCTAGCCTGGTATGAAGTCCTGAGTTCAAGTCCCAGTACAATGGGGAAAAAAAGGAAAAGAAAGAAACAATGTTCTAGGCTCATGTTTTGTTTTGTTTTGTTTTGTTTTGTTTTGTTTCCTGACCCCAGCCCTTCAATCATTCCATTTTTCCAAGGAAAATATAATTCCTTGAAGTAGAGACTGGTGCTGGGATCCAAGATCTGAGCACTTAGTCCTCCAGGTTCTTTCACTAGATGGAACTGGAAAACATGCACACATACACAGACATATTTTTATCTCCATCTCTCTTGATCTCTATTTCTATTTATCTACCTGTATATCTCATAATTTACAGCAGTAACTACACTTTCAATCCAATACCACAAGGATTATTTTGGCTTCCTTCTTTCTAAATTTGTAGCTCCCTTCCCCAGTAGTGAGAAATTTAGCTTCTATCTCAATCTACTTTTATGTAGCCAGACTTCTAATTCCACTGGTCTGGGCCTCCCTTAAGTCAGCCTCCTCTCAACTGGCTACTAATCCATTCAGGTTTTTTGATAAAGAAAGAAAGGGAGACGATATATATTTTTAAAGACAGGAAGAGCAGGAAAGGAATGGAAGTAAAGGGAAGGGAAGGGAAGGGAAGGGAAGGGAAGGGAAGGGAAGGGAAGAGAAAGAAGGGAAAGGACTTGGATTACATTTTGATTTGCATTTTTAAAGAATATTCTAGTAGATTTGTAGGGAATGAGTTAAAGGAAGACAAGAGTGGATCTCCTATTTCCTATCTTGGCATTCCTAACACTTTGGTAGCACATTTAAAGGAAGGCATTGTGTAATTGTTGAGGGAAAGGAGAAATAAAGTTGGGATGAGAAGGGAAATAGCAGGGAAGTGAGGGGGACCCAAGACTGTCCCAGAGGAAAGCAGTCCAGAGTAAACTTGTGTTTTTCTTTTCTGTACTGGGAGTTGCTTCTCTCTACTATAGGCTGGCATGAAAAAACCACACTGAAGTGTACCTTCCTCATTCTCTGAAGAACCCCAAGAGGCTTCCTGTAGTAACTTACAGAAATGCGGTGTTTTGGGTCTGCTGTCCTATAGAAGCAGACAGCATACTGATGCAGATATTCCTTGTTCAGTGACAAATAGCTCATAGTCTCTTTGAGTTGTGTAAATGTCAGCAAGTAGAATCTTGGGTCTGGGTGGGCAAAGTTGTGAAAGGATTTTTCCCCTTCTCTCTCTCTCCTACCCATTCACAGTCAAAACCTGTCCCATTTTTCTTCTGTGTAGATATAAACATTCTACAAGTGGGGAACCTATTTACAGGAGAGACCAGGAAGGGAAGGAATTAAAGTTCAAGTCCCTGTCCCAAACACAGACGGGTTCCTGCGTGGCTGGAGAACAGATGAGCCAGTGGGTCAGGTCCTCATGAAGTCCAACGGGCCAGCCAAATGGTGGAAACAGTGCTGGCCTGAGGCCAGAAAGGTGACTCTGGTAAACAAAGGAGATGGTTGCTAGCAGCTATAAACCCATGGTACTGTGGAGCTGGCTCATACTGGCTTAAAAACCAATTGTTACACTTTCAGAAATTTTGAGAGCCAGTTGTTAAATATAGCCATTAATAAATATTTTCCATTAAATAATTATATTTAAAAGTAAGGCGATAAGTCTTCAAAACATATCACTTAGAATTATTTTACCACATGTGATTGTTAGATCTATACTCTCAAAGTTACTTGCCTCTATTATAACTAGTGGAAATTGCTTACATAGTGATGCATTCCTAAATCTGTATTCAGCAACCTCATGCTAGTAGCTTGAAATAGTCATGGCAGAAGTATTTACACAAAGGAAACTGGCAAACTCTATCAGTCAAAACAAAACTTCTCCCCACCCCACCCAGGGAAGCCAATTGTTAAGCATTTAGTAGTATACTTCTGGCTGTAATCCTTAAGTTTATCCACTCACTGGTATTTATTGAAACCAGTTAGATGAACTTGAGGACTGAGCATATTGAGAAAATGCAGCACTGAAGGATCCCTCTTCTCAGAGATCCACCGGAAGACACCAGAGCAAGGAAGGCATGTACCACTCTATTCCCCAGGTTTGACTGATTCCAAAATTGTTTCATCTTCCACCAGAAAGCCTAAACCACTAGGAAATTTCCAATCCACTTTTTCTTCTATTGAGTTTCTAAATTATTTTGTGATAATATTACTCCTCAGGCCACATCCCTGCTGTGGTGTATCCATGACATCCCATTGTAGCAGCAACAGAATAAGGGACTCCAAAGATCTTTTTTGTCTTTAGGAGTCCCAGAAATTGGGTTGAAAGTATCTGTATTTGAGCCTGGTTCTGGCAGTTGGACCAGGTTTCACAAAGGCTTCATCAGTACCCATGGTTGTTACAAGACGAAAAGAATTTCCTCACTTTCCATATTTTGAATATGACTCATGATGGTCAACTCATTCAGCAGCCAGCGTCTCTGCCCAGAGAGTACTAACATAGAAACAAACTAGACTGGACAATTGTTTATACTCAGGTCCCTAGACCTAAGATGGTGGCTACAAATTTCAAAAGAAAGGCTACCTTCCTTCTTTTGGACTTCCTGCTGTACCTAACACATGGGCTCCTGAAAAATATGTGGGATAGGGAGACATCCCACTTCAATGGCAAGGAAGAGAGGATAGAAAGAAGAAAAATTAGGAAATCAAAAAGGAGCATCCGACGGTTTCCCTCAGCCTGCTCTCCCTCAGGCTGCTCTATCTGCTGAACTTTCCATCTCAACAAATAGCTCCACCCTTTTCTAGTTGTGCAAATTTTGCTATCATCCCTTGGTTTTTCTCCTTCTTACCTAACCCAAATTTAGTCCATCATCAACTACACTTTTAAAATACAACCAGAATGTAATCTCTTCTTTACCACTTACTCCCGTCACCACCCAGATCCAAGCTACACTCAACTAACTCTCCCTGGCACTGTCACAAAAACTCTAAACAGGCTCCTTTGACTGTTTGCTCCTCAGCTTTTGTTTCAGCAAAGCATCCAGGGTGATCTTGTTAAATCAGAAGTCAAATGACATCACTCCTCAGCTCAGTTTCCCAGCGGCTCTGATCTCATGCAGAATGAAGGCCAAAGTCCTTCCTCAGACCTTCAGGACCCATCTATACACCAACCTCTTTCACCTAATTGCCAAAAATTTGCCCTCATTCCCTTTGCCCCAGCTGCAGTGGACTTTTTGTTGTTCACTGACCACACCAGACCCACTCCCTTCCCAGGGGCTTTATGATTACTTTGTGCTCCCAGGCATACTCTTCCCCCAGTGAGCTATGCGGCTAACTTTACACTTTTTCTTAGTGTTTAACTCAAAAATCATCTCAGTGAGTCCCTCCCTGGCTACCCTATGCCAAATGTCCCCATTCTCTCCATACCTCATATTCCTTTTAGCTTCTTTGCTTTTTCTCTTTGGCTACTATGACTCTGTGTGTGTGGTGTGTGTGCATGTGTTTGTATGTGTGTGTGGCGGGGGTGATGGTGGTGGTTATTGACTCTCCCACTACGTGGGTTCTCCAGGGCACTGATTTGTATATTTGCTTTGTTCACTTTCCAAGTTCTAGAACAGCTTCTGGCTCACATTAAGTGCTAATTTTAATGACCAGTTGTTGCATCCTAAGCCATTCTGAAACATGGTGACTTAAAACAAGTTTTTTAAATAATCTTACAATGCTGTAAGTTGACCAGGATCAGCTGGGCAACCCTTCCTTAGGAATCTCCATGTGCATGGAGTCAAATGGCCGCTGGGAATAATGTCACCCAAGGGATAAGGCTGGCACAGTGTGCTGGCTTTTAGCCAGGAGTGCCACTGGGCCATTTTCTGCAGGGCCTGGATGTGACCCCAGTTCACTGGTGGCACTTTTTTGTTGTGGTGGTTACCATGAGTTAAACTCAGGACCTTGCTGTGTCACTGAGCTATATCCCTGCCTGAGATACCACAGTACTGAATGAGTATTTGTGGGAGGAAGGAAGGCAGAATGTGTGGGGGTGGGGGAATGGTAGAAAAGAAGGAACTAGAAAATTTAGAAAGAAGAAAATAAAGGAAGGGAAGTGGAGGGGAGGGAAAGGAGGAGGAAGAGAGGAAGAAGTGGAGTCCATTTTTGAGTACAATGGTAGCATAATAGCCCTGAGACAAAATTCATCCCTTTCCTGCCTGACCCTCCTTTCCCATCTCTTCAAATTGCACAATGACTTGTCTTAGAAGCAGAAATTCATCCAGTGCTGCATATCAGAACTGGAGAACTCTTGGCAGAGCCTTTTACAATTTATACCCCAAGTTCAAATTTGAGCCAAGGCAAAATTCCAGGGAAGAACAACACAGCACTTTATCTTGATGTTGCACTTTCCCCTTGATAATTTCAAAGCAGTTTTGTAAACAACTGTTATCATTGTACAGAAGAGAAAAATGGAAGGAAACTAGTAATATTCAGGTAACCACTAATTAAGTGTTTGAATTGATAATATATTAAAGTGATTAAGTAATTATGTGGAATCAAAGCAGGCTACAACTGCATCAAGTTAATAAAATATAATTTGGAAGAAATAAAATAAGTTTCCACATTAAAAAACTGAAGTCACTTCTGGAATAGAAGGAGCTAGAAAGTAAAAATAGATTTATACCAAACTAGGTAAGAAAAAATTTTAAATAGTTGTGGGAATATTAAAAATGGATTAACTTTTAAAATAGCTTGGAATAGGTGAGTCATTTTCCAGAGCTTCAGGACTTCTGTGCCTATTGGGCACCTCTTCCTAAACCAGCCTGGCAAATGGTCATCTAATAAGGGATTTGCAGGCAAACACCTTGGCCAAAGCTCAGAGAAGTAAATGAACTTAGCTTTCTGATGTTTCAGTGCGTCAAAGCAAAAAAAGGATGTGTACTCATTTCCCCTAGGGATACTGATGCTGATATATAGTACAGCAGAAATAAATAGTACAGCAGAACACAAATTCCTTGAGCTTCAGTTCTTTTCTAACTGCTGTATCATATGGATAAGGTGACCTTGGTTTACTTCATTCTCTGGCTTTTCTAAGCTACTATTCATCCATAGCCCCCAAGATAGTATGTTCATTTTAGGGAAACTGGGTTAATTCAAAAGTGCAACTTCTCAAGTATTCATTTAAAATTAGATTTGGCAGAGTGAGGTGGAACTGTCCCAAGCTCCGCCCCCAATCGATTAATTATTTATTTATTTTCATGTAAGCCTGATGAGCAGTTCACAGATTGTAAACTAATCCACAATGGCAAGGACTCAGATTCTTTTTTCTTGTTTTTGTGCCTTATCTGCATAATTTTCATTTCATCAGTCATCTCATGGTCCAAAATGAATGCTTTAGCTCCAGCCAGCCCTTATAGCCCCATTCTATTAAGAATAAAGAAGGAAAAAGTAGGAGAATAGATCCTCTCTTTAAGAAAATTTGCTGCAAGTTGCTTATACTACTTATAGCAAAATGACCAAAGCTTACATGAATTTATCTAACTGAGAAAGAGTCAGGAAGAGCAGAAAGTTGTCTCTCTAGCAACATGTGCCTTGATGAGCATTAAGAATTCTAATACTATAGAATGGTAAAAACAAACGTTTTGCAACAAGTTAAACAGTCTTTACAAAATTTACCCTTTTGACCACCCCAAAATATCTGTGCATTCCTCTTCCTCATGTAAGACACATTCCTTCTCCAAGGAGCAGAACACAAAGCCTTAGCAAGGACTGCCTGCAGCTCTAAGTCAAGATTTCTAAGTGGCATATAGTTCCCATCTTTGAGTTCAGAGGTGATGTTATACCATCCTGCAAACTGTTAAAGCTGTTGTAACAAGATACCTTAGACCATATAATGGATCAGTAATATAAATGTATTGCTCACAATTCTGGAGGCTTGAAAGTTCAAGATCAAAATGTCAGCAGATTTGGGGTCTGATGAAGTTCCTGCCTCAAAGATGGTACATCTTCACAAGAAAGGTAATAAAAGACCAATCAGATTCCCCCAAGTCCTTTTATAAGGATATTCATCTCATTTGTGAGTGGAGTTCATAACCTAATCATCTCTTGAGGCCCTCCATTGACACTACTGGATTAAAGATTCAGTTTCAAGGTGAATTTTGAAAAGGAAACAGTTAAACCATAGCACAAACCATGAACTAAAAGACTAGTAGTCAGGACACCTCCTCTCCCACAGCATATGTATGCTATAATGGAGTAAGAACAAGAAAAACATAAAACTCCCCCTCAGAAAACATAAAGCTCCCCAGAGGTCATATCCTATAGCAATTATCAACTCCTCCTAAACAAGAATAAAGAGAACTCTTGCCCCCCAAAAATGGGATCAAGTGACTACTCTGGTGAGGTGCTTCTGTGTCCACCATCCTCTGTGCCTGTGTGAGACAGTAAGTGGCAAGTGTGTCCTACGTAGGTCACATGGCTTTGGCTTTTAGAGCCCCTTTCCTGCTGATGGAAATTTATAGGCACAAGAGCAGCTTTAGGTTGAATCATTATAGGCTTTGTCAGGATAAGCTTACAGATTTTGGACAATGCAATTCCCTCAAAACTCTGGAGTTATCTCTTCCACTTGCCATCTATGGGTTCCATCCATAGTACCAACAGTCAATGAACTCATCTAAAAATAGTTTTTAATCATCAAGACTCAAGTCTTTTATCTATAGACCTTTGTCTTCTGCCCTCCCCTTCCCTTAATTTGATGGCAGCTGAGGGAGACTGTCTGAAACGATAAGTTTTGGAAGGAAAATAACAGCTTTAATTAGATAGTAACAACTAAACAACCACCCACTGTCTAACAGAGAACTTTTCATTGCACTTCAGTGGAATTACTGAGTTCAGCTTTGATTCCACTGCCTATGAAGGTGTCTTTCCAAACTCAAGATGTTAGTCTTTTTTGCCTTATGTTCTCCAGATCACTGAACTGCTAGTCAATTCAGATGGCAGAACAAAGGCAGAGAATTTATCCTGTGTCACCTCCTTAATATCTTTTGTTTGTTTGTTTGGTCTCGGGAATTGAAATCACAAATTCACACTTGCCAGGCAGGCACTGTCCCACTGAACTATGTCCCTGGCTCTTCCTTAATATCTTAAGGATTGGTTGGGTTTCGCTTTTGTTTCTTATTCTCAGGTTGCTCACGGATTTTAAGATTTTCTAATAACACCCGTCTACCTGACTTCTAGTACCAATTTGTGTTTTGGTTAGCATCAGTGATGATGCTACCAATGGTAAACCTAATCACTCTAACACAACAGAAAAACATGTAACTGTCCAGGTAACTGTCCACAATTGTACCAGAGATTCAGGGGTCCAAATAATCAGAATCAATGGTTTTATAAGCAAAACACCCATGTTGGTGGGTTACATGACCAAGGCCTCCACACCTAGACTTGTCTCTTATAAGTATAGATCTATGATCTACACAACAGGTAACTCTAGGTAGTCAAAACCTAGAGTTTGAAATGGATAGAACTTTCTGTGTGTAACAATATGGCATCTGTATAGAGAATGCCTGTGTAAGATTTTTCT
The DNA here is from genome assembly GCA_004027455.1 of Hydrochoerus hydrochaeris. Classification (NCBI taxonomy): domain Eukaryota; kingdom Metazoa; phylum Chordata; class Mammalia; order Rodentia; family Hydrochaeridae; genus Hydrochoerus; species Hydrochoerus hydrochaeris. Next base: position 64,172 of record PVLA01008713.1, read on the forward strand.
CAATCCCCTAATCTGAACCCACAGCCCATGACACTACTATTAGCTTCACAAAGACCTGGATTCAAGTTTCCTTCACTTCATTACCTTCTATTTATGACTACTTATGATTTGGGGTAAATTTCTTAATCTTTAAATCTGTGTAATGCAGATTACAAAATAAACTTACTGTGCATATTTGATATAATATATGTCAAATAATATATATAATATGTATTAAATAGATGTGTACTGTTTGGCATTTATTGAGTTTTTGACAAATGGTAGCTACATTCATTTGAGAAGCACTTGGTTAGTATGTTAGAACCTGGGTTTGTACTTTTACAGACCTGTGTTTGGATCCTCATTCTGCTGCTTGCTAGTTGTATGGTCATAGATTCACTCTTTACTTGTCAGCTTCCTCTTCTGCTGAATGGGGATCATAACTCCTATTGTGAAATCACTCATGAAAGATTTTGTTGCATAACAACGTATTCAATATGAGGTCTTCATTCTTGTTTTTATTTTTATTAATTTCTTTTCTGTTTAAGAAGACAATGTATGCTCAGTTAAGTTTGAAAAGCATAAAGTTTTGGGGGAAATAAAAATCTGAACATCCACTACTCAGGTGATACCAACAATATTAATATCTTGATGATTTCATTCCATGCTTCCTTTTCAGTGAGACTATTATCTTTAAAGCTGAGGACTGCAGGATACCCTTGGGTTGTACTCACTGGGTGTTCCTTACTCTGCATTATGAAAGAGAAGTCAGAGTTCTCTGCCAGTATGGAAATAATAACCAAGAGACTCCAGCTAATAGGCACTGAGCTTCAAGTGAGAGACTAGCCATTCCTCACCCAGTGTGGCGGCACACATTTGTAATCCCAATTAGTTGGAAGGCTGAGGCAGGAAGATCACAAGATCAAGGTTAGTCTGGAAGTTTAGACAGACCCTATTTCAATAATAATAATAATAATTTTAAATGGTTTGAGAGCCAGATCAGTGGAAGAATGCTTGTCTAGCATGCATGAATGAGGTCCTAATTAGAGGTTTAATCTCTAATACTGAAATAAGTAAGAGGTTTAATCTCTAATACTGAAATAAGTAAGTAAATAAATACATAAGATTATCCTTTTCTCACTTAGCCTAAATTTTGCTACTATCTTGGAAAGAACAACTGGTCCTTGTGGGATAGGAGGCACTGGGAAAATCCAGGGTGTGTGTGTGTGTGTGTGAGACTCTGGGGTTTCCAAAGCCAGACACTTGGCCAATTTACAGATTTGCCTTGGGCTAGTTCTGTCAGGGGGACATCTATAGCTCATTCCAGTCAATGGGGTATTCTAATCACAGAGGACTGTGAGGTTTGGCAAAGATCACAAAGCAAGAAATACAGACAGAAACACTCAAAAATTGCAGTTTGAGATGGGACATGAATAAAACCCGCAATTGTAATCCACATATTCTGACAAAGAACAAAAATTTAAATTGGATAGCTACTAGCCAGGATTTATTTCTTTTCCAGAGGGATGTACAAGTATTGGTGCTCAAGGAATATTTTTTTCATAATAATCAGTGATAATCTGATAACAGAACTAACAGATGAGTTTGTCATTTTTAATTTCTCTACCTCCCCTTACTATTATCAGGGTCTCGACATTTTGCATTAGTCTCTAAAATGTAAATTTACCTACAGCTATTCATTCTGCCTATTCTAATGCCTGTCAAACCAAGATGAAAGAAAGCTGCACCAAAGCAAGTCTGAGATCTTCATCTCAATCAGTAAAATCTTCGGTGGAACCTTCCATTACTCAAGCAAGACAGATCTGAGCTCTTGATACAGTTAGAAGATGTGACCTACTTTAAAACCCAGCAGTGTGCATGTGTGTGATGAAATGAAAGTGAATTGTTTTGCTGAAATCTGACACTAAAAATAGGGCACTGGATCCTTCCGCTGTTCCCCTGTGAGAGAGAGAGAGAGAGAGATTAAAATGAGTGTGTGTCTGTATGTCTGGGAATATGTCTCCATAGCAACCATTGTCCCACCTCCCCTATCAACAGCAATACCCCTCTCTGCGGAAAGAGGGCATATGAACGCCTTTCCCAGCACCCCTCCCAATCCCTTACTCCATGAAATCTAATTAAAGAGTGAAATGAATTTTGGTGATGGTTCTAGAGGATGGGAACAGCCCAAGGTTGCTGGGGGTGGTAAGAAGAGCCCTGGGGGAGGGACAGGGGAACCTGCCCTTCCACACTGGAGCAGCAGCATGCAACTCTATTCTCATTTTTAAAAAGAGCCATGGCTCCCACACTGAGGAACTGCTAGGGAGTGATAAAGCTGCCATGCAATGATGTTATTACTTTAATGGATACAGGACTGGTTGAGCACTTTATTTCCACCAGGGCTTTTTACTTTGCATCTTCTTCCCTTTGTACAACACCCAGTTTTCCTCAGACCCCCTCCCTCCTTTATAAATGAGCACTGTCCCCTTTTCTCATCCTACAGGGATGGGGGGAAAGAAGCATCATTTGAGATAATATGTCTGTCTCTGGGGTGAAATGAGTAACTTCATCACATTTATGAACTGCCCCAGTGCCCAACCTCAAATACCCTTTCATGTATAAAATAGAAGCCAGAAAAAAATGGGTGGGCATGAAGTGCAGTGGTAAAGAAGACACTCAGGGGAGGTAGAAGCTGCTTTGGGCAACAAGTTTCAGGGTTTCTTTTGTTTGTGTGTGTGTTTGTTGTTTTGATTTGGTTTTTGCATTTGCTGGGGAACTTCCTTCTGCCTTGCCAGCAGCTACTCCTCTCCTCCCTCTTTTCCTACCTTCAGTGTCCAGTCAGCAATAGCCTCTGGCATCTGCTATCCCTCCACTCTGGCCCTTCCTGCCCATGGCTGTCTGGGCATCTGCTCCCCATTCCTACATCAAAATGCTCTCTCCAGGTTGGCTGTCACGCTGGCTCTGTGCTGCATGGGGGTCCCAGTGGAGCAGAATTGCCCTCACCTGAGCATTCTGTCAGGTCTGGGCTTGTCCCTCTGACAAGCCTATGCAGTAGCAGGAAGCCTGTGGGGTCTCCTGGGGAAGAAGAGAGATTTAGTTATGCACAGTCTCCAAATGGGTATGTTTCAGTGGCAGAGAGGAGGGACAGTGTGAAGAGCGACTCAGTGTCTCAGTGAAATGAGTGTGGTGAGCTGCACTCATACAGAAACTCAAAGACGCTTTCTTACCCAAGATACAGCGGCAGGATCCAGAGTAGATTGGCACTGGCAGCTGGCATGTAACTTTGGGCATTCACAGGAGACTGGGCCAGCTGTGGCATCTGCAGTAGCGGCTACCTCAGCTGCCAGCCCTGCAGCTGCAGCAGCAGGCGCCTCTGTGTCCTTGGAAGGGATAACTAGCCTCCCCGCTGTGGCCAGCGGGCCTTGAGTGGGCCAGCAGAACCTCACTTTTTGTCAGCCAGCTAAGGCAGTGAAAGCCTCCTGCTTGCCAGATAAACCTCAAGCCTCTTGTATAAAGTTACTGAAGACCCTTAAAAATGAGGTCACTGTTGAGCCAGAGATTCCTGTGACTTCAGGAATCTCTGAATCTTGTTTTTTGCCCAAGCTGATGTAGCTTAGGGCAGACGGCTGATCCACAACATAATCACAAGAACTAATATTTACTGAGTGTTCACTCTAGGCCAGAAGATTTTCTAAGTACTCTAGGCATACTAACTCAGACTTTCAAGAGCCTAGGAAATAGATATTATTGTTTCTTTTTTGTTTTTGTTTTTCAGTGTGGAGAATTGAACCCATGGCTTCATGCATGCTCTACCACTGAGCTACATCCCCACCACTTGATACCACTCTTATCTCCATTTGATCGATGAAGAAAGAAATTCTCAAGATGAAACAGCTAGAAAGTGACAACATTCAACTGAGACAGTTTAAACCTAGGGCCCACAGGCCCCCAGAGTGGGATCTGAACATTCACTGGACAACAAATCTCCAGTCTTTATCAGAACATTTTATAGGTGCTTAGGAATTTTTTAAATATCAAAAAAATTCATTATATAATCATTATGTAAATAACATCATTAAAAGAGTGTTTAAATGAGAAGTTCACTACCCTAAAGCAACTGATTTTTTTATAGGAATGCTTTTTCTGTCTGTGGGCTCACATGCTTCACCTAGTGAAATATGACTCTATATTCTAGTTTTATAACCTATTACAAACATATTTTCATAAGGTTTTTCCTTATTTTAATTACTGCTGAGCAGTCCTTTAAGTTGAGGTACCATAATTGACTTTGCTCTGTTTTGGACCTTTAGATTGTTTCCAGCTTCTTACCATTTAAAAAAGTCTGAAAAACAAACTCATCACTTGCACTTTTATTTTCTTTAGGAACTGTTGCAGACAAAGGCGAGCCATTTAACCTGTCCATTGGAGCTATTTTGATATCCTTTGGTCTATAGTCAAAGTTTACTCAAAGGTTAGAAGAATGTGAGCTGGAAGGATGTCATTAGATGCTGCTCACTTCTGAAGAACTTGGAAGGAAAGAGTGAATGGAATTACACTCAGAATAATGCTGCCAGTAAGTTAGAAATGGTGACTGTACCAGACTCACAGAGGAAGCTGAACCACTGATTTGAAGATGTGTTCAACTAGTTAATAGATGGCCCATAGCCAGAGCTCAAAGGGCCAGGGCTCCTTCAACAGAACACCAGCAAATTATTCAAATGCCCACCAGAGCCAGAGGGACTGATGATGTGTGAATACACAAAGGAAGTGAATTATTCCTCTTCTCCTGACCTCTGCTCTAGAGTCTTCCTAGCCTCTGACAGAGTGTAAAGCTTTGAATTACTGACTTCATCCTAGGCCCATCCGAGCTCAGCCCCTCTAGCCTAATGGGAAAACCTCAGACTTTGGTATATGCTGAGATTAGACGTGATTCAATGTGAACCTTGGTTAAAAAGAACCTATCTCCTCCTATCTTGGAAGCCCCTCTGTGGACACTAAGTCAGCCTTGAGAAACAAAGGGGTTCAGGTAAAGCCAGGATGAGAAAAGACAAGTAAGGTGTCTAGCAGGCAAAATTTAAGGAGGTCTCACCCCCAGATGCTGGCACTACCCATGTTCAGGTGACCCTAAGAGTGACAGCCTCCTTAAATTTTGTCCTAGGACCTTCACTTGCCTCACCCTATTCCTGGACCTACCTAAAGTCACAGCAAGCCTCTTCCTTGGTTACTGACAGTATTATCAAGTCCACTGCCCCAGAACTCCGAATAATTAGTTAAACCTGGATTCCTGATATTATCAGGTGAAAAAAAAATGCACACATATGCTAAAAGGTAGCAGTAGAGCAAGGCAGATAAGCTGACCTTCTTCCCTTGGCCAGTTGAAAATGGATATCTATATGCCAATCCACGCTGATTCACAAAAGGATAAGACAACACAAACATGACATCAGTATGGACCGCACTTGTGTTCGTGAGCCTGCTGGGAGAATTAACATTCAACAGCTGTGCGTATTCACACTGCTAAATGCATATTACACAATATTATCAGACGTTCTCCTACGCAGAGCAGGAGTATTGGCCCATCCGGTGATTCACGAGGCTCCAACACAAGCCGCCAGAGAAAAGGAGCTATCAAGATTTGGGTAAAGAGAGAAATTATAGCACATGGTAAAAGAGGAAGACAGACCGGATATCTTTTCAGGCTGGATCAAGAAAAAGCTTTGACAGAATAAGACATGATTTTCCTTTATTTGAAGTGCTGCAGGTCTGCAGATCTGCAATTTGTTCTGTGGATGGAACAATGCAATGAGTACTCCAACCCTCAGCATCTGGGAAATGAGAAAGATGTGAATGAGGAGGGAGCCAGGTAAGTTCATGCTTGAATAATAGAGTCTCTGGGTAGCAGGAGGAGGAAGTCCTGCCTGGGTGTAGTCTCTGACAGCTTAGATTTCCTTATATGCCACTGTGAACTCAGCTAACTCAAAAACAAGACCCTTCAAAGCTATCCTGTTGCTTGAGCCAGTGACCTTCAGTGTGGGACATGTGCACGTGAATCTTCTGGGGTACAGTATAAAATTAGAGTTATCGTTAATATTTATTCATCCTTATCTCCCTGAATTTCTGTTCTTGAATAAATTTAGTACAGCAGTAAAGAATATTCATTTTGACCAGGAATGTTCAAAAACTTGATACTGATGGGTTGTATGAGCAACAGTGTCAGGAAGCCAGAGGTCTAAGGAAGAAGATAAAACCCCTTAATGTGATGTTCAAAATCCTCTGCAATGTACCTATTCAACCTCCCTCCTCTCTGTTTCGCTTCTTGGACTACCTACTGCAATAAAATGAATTTGCTCTTCCAGCCATCTTCCTTCTCCTCCTCTTCTTCCTCCTCTTCTCCTCCTTCATTTCCTCCTCCTCCGCTTCCTCCTCCTTTTCCTCCTCTTCCACAGTTTCTAACTCCTTATCTTGACTAATGGAACACTTGCAAATGAGCCCAGATTTACTGGAATACATTGAGAAACTTGTAGAAATTTCAGTTCTGTCCAGGATAGCCGTTCCTAGATAAATTCTCCAGAGGTAACTATCATGTCCGAAATTCTCAGTGAAACAAAGCCTATTGCTATCTACTAGAGAGAAGTGGTGACTTAGATCTAATCAACTGCAAAGACAAGCTTCACAACTCCTTTTTCCCCTACTGTCAGCTACCTCATTGATCGGTAGACTAGAAACTATAAACCTCATTGTATTAATACTAACTGCTTCAAGCCACCCCAGCATTGGTACTAAGATATTTGCAAAACGAATTATTCTAGAAAGTAAAGTATGGGCACCCAGGAAACACTGTAATGTACACAGTTAGTGGTTTTCCAAAAGCAAAACTCCTGGGGCATGGCTGCTGCATATTCCTGCAGTTTGTGCACTGTACAGTGCTGCTACCACAGACACGGCATCCAGCCCTCAATCTATTGGCTTTTTTGCATGGTATCCTGAGGCAAATTGCATTTTCCAAAGAAGGCAGTGAGAATATTTCCTACCCCTCAAGCTCTTTTGACAATGTGACATTGACATTCCTCACATGAAATGATGAGATCAGTGTCCCCTCTTTCAACTTCAGTGGATTTTGTAACGTCTTCCCTTGCTAGAACTTGGCAAAAATGATGGGGTTTTTTCTTTTTTGGTTTTTTGGTTTTTTTTTTTTAACCTCTGAGGCTGTGTCATAGGAGTGCCATGAGCTGCGGGATGGTGGACAAGCTGCCTAAGTTTGTGGACCCTTAGATTTCCTCATCCATAAGCTGGGGTGATATTAATCCTTACTTCACAAGCATTAAATAATGCAGGCATGTTTTATAATACCTAGCATATGGTAATGACTCAATGTTTGCTATTATTATTACTACCTAGAATTTGGTAGTTAGCCAATTAATATCTGTTGATATGGATTGATTAATCAAATTGCACCATGAAAAGAAGATGGAGAACCAATCTGTACAACAGCCTAGAAGGCTTTTCAGGTCAAGGCTCAGTTAATGTCTCCAGCCTCAAGCCCTGTGTGTACCAGCTGCCCTGCACAAGCCACCAAAGGCTATTTTCCACCCTGTACTCACCCTAGGCTTTTCTGCATTTCCCTTCAAACTCTACATTGTCTCATGACATTTGCTTTTGCGGTTCTCTCTTGTCAGAGGGCTTCCTTCAATTCTTCATCCCCCTTTCAACTAATTTTCACTGTTTTCTCAGTCCTCATTCTGGAGGGACCAATTTGAAAGGCCTTTCCAGGCATAATTAGATACAATCTCTCTCTCCCTTCCTTCCTCCCTCTCTCTCTTTCCCTTCTCTCTCTTTCTCTCTCTCCCTTTCTCTCTCTCTGTTTACCCTATCATGGCACTGGCTCTTAGCAGGCCATAGAACAATGGCTTGCTAATATTTCTGTCTCTTCCACCATCTGGAAGCTTCTAGAGTGCAGGGTTTATGTAATCTTCACCACTGTATTCCTAATAGGTAGAAATCTCTAACCAACAATAATCACTCAATAAACATTTATTGAACAAATTGTTCCAAACAAACATTTGTTTTAAATCATTAAAGAAAGATAATGTACCATCACTTAAAAAAAAAAGAGTGAGAGAGAGCTGTGTAATACATTTTATGATTTCCATCAAAATAGATTCAAATATAGTCTTGGCACTTAATGGAGTAAGCTTCAGCTTCCTGGAAAAATAATTCACTTGCAATGCTTTAGCAGGAGATGTTAAATGAATGAGAATGTTGTTCTCTAAGTTTCTCATTGGCCTCTCATATCTGTTTTTAGGAGGACAAGGGATGGAAAGAAGAAACCATGTCTCTTCCACAGTGCTGAGGTTTGTGCCTTGAAGTCTTAACTGCTTGATGAACATTTGATGACAGACTCATAAATTTAGAGCTGAAAGGAACTTTGATGACTGACTGAAGTCATCCAACTTAACACTGAACCATTCAGACCCTGGGAAATGGACACAACGCAGCTGTCACCAGCCAGCAGAAGCAGGGAATACCTTCTGCTACTCTAAGGATTTGGCTGCAGGTGTCTATACTGAAGGCTTTCCAGGACCTGGAGGTCTCTGCCAAGCCTGCATTTTCTGGTTTAACAGCTAAAGTTTTCTGTATGGAACAAGAAAATATCTGCAATTCTTTTTGTCCAAATGTATTTAACACAGCATTCTCTAATATTCTTTTCCAAGGAAAGCATATCACACATTTTTTTGGAAAAACATCCCAAATTTGCACTGTAATAAGATCCACCAGAGTGAGGCTAACAGCAATTCCTAACATAATCAGGGTACTTTAATTTCCCATAGAATGGGTTCTGATACCTAAGCCTCCCTCCACTTTGGTTTGCATGGCCAGAACCTGTTGGAGTACCTCATGTTATAACCTGTGTTTCTCTGTGTGTCACTTGTTCTATTATTGAAAATCCCAAGAGTATGACATCATGGCAATAACCTTCACAGTGAAGAGTGGGTTTCCTCCCTGCCTGGGAAAGCCCTCTTCCAGACAGGACAGGACATGCAGGTCTGGTAGACACCTAAGGTTAAAGTTCTCTGCCACACCCAGGTAATATGGAAGCAGGTGTGTCCCCTCACAGACTAGGCCCAAATTTCTAAGTCTTCTTAATTTTTTTTTTGACAATAAATACAGTACTTCTAGTGACTGTCTCATCTAATTTAGTGCTGGCGATTCAAGCATACAATCAAAGCTTAGCACAATATGGAGAGATACAAGGTCACAAAGGACCAAGGCTGCTGCATTTCACAACTTCAGGGCACCATTCTCTCCTGGCTATTGTACAAGTGATCTCAAGTTGTCTGTCTCATGTTGTTTCTTAGTTATCTTGGTACAATGTAAAATCTCAAATGTCAGATTCCCAAACATCTTTCTTATTTTAGTCTACAGCCCTTTTCTAGGCTGTGGTCTTGGGAACTGACATTTCTTTTGGCTAAAATAAAACTTCCTTACCTTCACTAATAGTTAGCAAACACTTTCAAGTACTTTGTATCAAATGAAACTCAATAATCTTGTTAGGGGTAGACAGTTACTACTGCCTTGTTTACAAAATGAGGGAACTGAGGCTGAGAGAGGTCATGGGTTTAACATGACCAACATTTTCTAGACTGGACAAGAGCAGAGGGCTTGTGCTGTTCATTCCATGAAAACAAATGAACTTCAGAATATAAACAATGACCATAGAGGTACTATTATTGGCTCTCCATTCAGCCTTAGCCTCTCCTGTTCATCTTCAAGACCCTAGGAAGACCCATGCACTCTCCTGAGTGACAACTTCTAGGTGCCATGTGACAGCCTCCATTGTCTTCCTCTCCTTTTCTGGTCCCCACAAGTTTCCTGATGGCCTACTTCTGCTGTCTACAGCCAGGAAGATTGAGCTTTCTTCAGTGCCAGAGCCACCTTGACCTCTGGGTCAAATGCACTAACCTACAGGGAGAAGAGGACAGGAATGAAATCCATCTGCCCCAGCTTCCCCACTCCATTGTTCTAGGGCAGAAAGGGGTATTACTAGGGAACTGGAAGTACTGAGACAAGTTTATGTGTCTGACTCTTTCTTTATATTATTCCTTTTCTAAAAGTCTCTCCTTTTACAACTTTCTTTGGCCCTTCATGTAAACAGTGTCTGGAGGCCTGCACCTTTAATCCTCCAAATATGCCTGGATGAATCTGAATTTCAGAGCTGGATTAAGAGACCCAGACAATAATAGCTCAGAACACCAGCATGCTAGTCATTGTTCTGTTTCTATGACACAATACCTATGATAGATCAACTTAAAGGAAAAACAAGTTCATTTTGGCTCATGATTTCAGAGGATGCAGCTCTTGGTTGGCCCTGTCACTTCAGGTGTCATTGTCTATGGTAAGACAGAATACCACTGCAAAAGAACTGTGGCAGCTGCATTTGCTCCCTCCTGGCAGCCAAACACAGAGAGAAGGTGATTGGAAGGGGCCAGGGACACAATATACCTTTCAAGGGCACTTGAAAATATACCTCTAGTGACCTTTTTATTACAAAAAGTCCTGTCTCCTAAATTTCTGCCACCTCTCATTGGCCCATTAAGTGATGAATTCAAAAGTGAACCCATATGTTCATGAATTCAGAGCCTTTATGATTCAATCACCTCCCAAAAGTTCTATCCCAGAATGCAGCTGCACTGGGGATCAAACTTTCAACATATGAGCTTTGGGGGGATATTTTGGATCCAAATCATATCAACTACTGATGTAGTTTGCATTACTCAGCTCTTCATTGCTGTGACAAAATACCTGATATAAATCAGCTTTTTAAAAGGAAGGTTTTTTCTGGTTCATGGTGTCAGACATTTCAGTTCCTAGTCAGCTAATTCCCTTGCTTTTAAACCTGTGGTGAGGAGGCAACATCACAGCAGAGGGCACAGCAGAGTAAAGTCGCTTACCTCATGCCAAATGGGAAGCAGAGAGAAAAAGAAAGAACCAGTGAGAAAGGAAGGAGCTGGAGATAAGATATCCTTGCAAGGCACATCCTCAACTACCTGCCACCTCCAACTGGCTCCCGTCTAGTAAGAGTCCAATCACAAGGGGCCAGGGATAAAGCTCGGCAGCACAGTACCTTCCTGGCAAGTGCAAGGTCCAGAGTTTGATTCCTGGTACCCTCTCCCCTGACAAAAAAAGATGTGCCTCACACATTTCAAGTTACTTAACACAAAACTACACCTGAAGGTGGCGCTATGGCTTGTATCTAGATGTCCCCTCAAAGCCTCACACAGGAGAAGCCATGCTGGGTCTGCGGGAAGCACATCAAGAAGCCAGTTTGCCTTTCCGGTAAGCTACACAAACCATGGAGGGCCCAGGGAGAGAGAAGCCAGATTGCCCTCCCAGTGAGCCACCAGTGCACAGCTGAGAATTAAGGACCCCCACGCCCCACCCCTCTGCAGAAGGCAACCGGCTGGTTCAGAGGACAGGATGGCAACTGAGGTACAAAAACAACTAAAGGCTTGTATTGTTTCATTGACTTTGCAGGACGGGAGCTGGCTGGCTGTGCATCTACTAGGAGGGTGACAGCATGCAGTGTAGAAAATACGGGGATTTCCTGCTCTTTTGTTTTTGAAATCCAATATTGTTTGCACTGCTTTGTTTTGTTCCAATTTATTGTTTTGTTTTATTCAGTGTTCTGTTTTGATAGGTTTTATTCTGTTTTGTTTTATTTGATTTTCCTAGATATGATGGAATAGACAACTATTGTAACGATAACAAGGTGTATTATGGCAGCCTTTGTTGCTTTCCTATTATCCCGCTTTGAAGTTCTGTACCACTTTCACTGCTTTGTTTGGATTGGCTTTACCCTGTTTTGTTTTCCTGAGTTTTATTCTCTTTAAAATAAAATTTTAAGGCCAGGGATTTACCTTAGTGGCATAAATGCCTGCCTGGCAAGCTCCGGGTCATGAGTTCAATCTCCAGTACCAATAAATAAATACTTAAAAAAATAAAAGTTTTAAAAAATGGCCAAAAAAAAATACCTCACACAGCCATAGGTGGGGCTTTTTTCAGAGGTGGATGAATCTAGAGTATAAGACCGGTTCATGGTGCAAAGCTAGGATTAAGGGTGGGTGATTTTTAAATCATTCCACTGATTGGTTTGGCATCACCCTAGTCCCAGTAGCCTGGACATAGTGTAAAGGATAGAAAGAGGCTTGCCTTGTTCCTGTTGCTTTGCTACCTTCTACCTACCATGAACGGTTTCTTCTCTGTGATGCCGCCCTATCTTGGAGCCAGCTGATTATGGACTGAAGCCTCTACAACTGTGATCTAAATAAGCCTTTACTCCTTTAACTTTGGGTGACAGATACTTTGTCTCAATAATGAGAAAAGTAACTAAGACAGGTGGATATCACAATTAGAGACATTTCAAACTTGAATGGGGCAACATAGTGCTATTTAACTACTTTTTCTTTGTATTTAATCCCTTTCATATTCAAATCATGAAGTCCCTACTTAGAAAATTATGAAAGAAAACTGAATTGAGAACAATATCAGAAAAGAGGAAAGAATTTTGCCAAGTTTTATCAGTACCCAGACTCTGATTGGGCCAGTGGAAGTAAATGAATTTCTTTCTAAATAGAATTTTTATTCATAGAAAATTAATTTATTCCTGGAGTCACTAAATAGATGTTAAACAAACATTTCTAAAATATATCCGTGTGAAGAAGTATCAGCCTGTTAGCCTGAAGTATACTCACAATTTCAGCCCATTCCTGGTCCTAGAAAACAAATCAGAGCAGGATCCCAGAACTCACTTGAAAGGTTCTTGCCTTAGTGTAAATTACTGTAGTTATGACGGTGGTCTAACATGGCGGAAGGCCAAGGCGGGAATGCTTACTACTTCCTGCTTCTTCCTCAGCCCTAATTACAACTCCCCTTCCTGTTTGCAGGCACAGAGAATTCCAGTCAGTTCCTCACACATCATCAATATCTCCCCCATGCGCTACTTCAATCAGAGGTCATACAACCCTCTTGCTCTCTGTATCTGATCAAAGGAAACAGCCCAGCCACCATGGATTATGTGCTCCTTTCCACGTCCTCAACTCAATAAACCTGTTCATTTTGTACTTTTGCTTCTCTATTGCACCAGAATACTCTAACATCACTCAGCCTTTATTTGCTCTTCTATGAAATAAAGGAATTAAAGTGAATATGTAACAAATGTTTGTTGACTGAGTGAGTACCTTTAAAGTCATATGAAACACTGAAATTCTTCTTGAAAGAAGTAGACAGTCAGCTGGAATTTAGAAATATTTTATGCAAGGATTTTGCCATGACAATACTTCCATGGTAATGAAGATTTGATCTGAGGAAGAAGCAAGTGTTTCATTGTCCTACAAAGGCTGGAATCTCTCTTCATTCCAGTTTATTTTTTTCACTTTTTACATAAGCCCAGTTCAGCCACCACCAATAACTAGCATTCAAGGCCTCCTCCTGGGGGTGGTCAGACACTCTAAAAAGTGTATGTGAGCACACACACTCCAACACACACTCAGGATCCATGTGAATTAGCCTTGAACCCAGGGCTTCTCATATTTCAGTGTGTATCCAGACTAGAGGGGATCCAGTTAAAATGAAGATTCTGATTAGATAGGGCTGGGGTGGGGCCCAAAAATCTGCATTGCAAATAAGCTGATGCTGGCTATTTCTGCTGGTCTGAAATCACACTTTGAGCAGCAAGGCCTTATCCCATGTCCTCCGTATGATACAGGAACACAGAATCCATAGTCAGAGTCTAGGGATTGGGTGAATCAGAAAGGTCAGAGTCTAGAAGAGGAGATAAACTCATACTCCAGTGATTATATTACAATGCTCTAAGTGTTCATAAACAATATAAATGTTTGTAAGTCTGGGGGGAAAGGATTGAGTAGAGGAGAGCATGGCTTTAAAAAAAAAAAAAAGAAAGAAATTTGGCAGAACTCAGTGGTCTCCATCTATGGAAGAGTTTGTTTTGTTTTGTTTTTGAACTACTGCAGATTAAACCAATAGCCTTTGCACTGAGCTACATTCCTACCGTCTCCCCCTTTCCTGATAGGATCTCCCTAAATTGTAAAGTTGCCCAAGCTGACCTTAAACTTGGAATCCTCCTGCCTCAGACTCCCCAAGTACTGGAGTTTTAGGCATCCATAGCATCTAGAAAGGAAATGAGGATACTTGGCAAGACTGTGTTTATCACTGTAGTTAGTGTGCTAGCTTACCGTCACTATTACAAAATACCTGAGTTAATCAGCTTACAGAAATGGAAGTTCTGTTTTAGCTCACAATTTGGGAGGTGACAGCCCAAGGTCAATTGGCTTCACTGACTGTAGGCAGGTGCAGAGGCTATGTGTCACAGTGGGAGTACACGTAGACCAAAATTGCTCCCTTCATGAACGGCAAGAAAGGAGTGAGGAAGGGCTGGCATCCCACTCTTCCATCAAGAACAGACCTCCCAATAGCTATAGGCATCTAAGTTAGACAGAATATTACAGGCAGTCAGATAGGATTAGGCCCTTCAAGGAGCCAGGGCAGAAGACCAGATACCTTGCTAGTATGGGGGGAAAACAAAGACCGCCAGCTGTGGGCCAGACCTCAAGACAAAAGACAAAACAAATGCAGTCACACCCTATGGATAAACATCAGGGACTAATATTCTAAAAAGGTATCCACCTTGAGGAAGCCAAAAGTAGCCACTAACCCTAATCCTCTACAGGTAAAAGTTCTATTCTGTATTCAGACCCACTTGCTTGGTGACCTGCTTCGCCATTTGCTCCTGATTTAGTCAATTTCACTGGAGCAATTACCCTTCTAATCTTATTGGTTGACTGTAGTTCTGTCCCACCTCAAACCTGTCTGCCTTGCGAGTTCCCATTTTTCCCTACCTTGAACCCACCTCACCTCGATTTTTTTGCTCTATAAAAGTCCCTAGAAGACAGTCATTGGCAACCCTCTCGGGACTCCTTCAGTTTCTTTTTTGGACAGAAGCTTTCTTTCTCTCAATAAATATATTCTGCTGTTAACCTCTGTGTTCCTCAAGTTCATTCTTTGAAAGGATACCTGACATCTAGTAGGCTGCGAGTTTCTTTCCCGTATACCACAATGACCTAAAAACTTTCCTTTGGCCCCAACTCTTAAATGTTTTACCACTTCCTGATACTACCACCCAGGCAATCCTTTGAGAACCACCTATGGGTCTTTGGAGGACATTCAAGATCCAAACTATAGCAGATGGCAACTCCCTGTGAGCAATACTATTGTTTACTCACTTTTGTATTCTCTGCCTAATACAGTGCTGGCATACAAATTCCCCATGAATACTTGTTGATTGGGTGAATGAACCAATTTCTTATTATATTTTATTTAATTTTTTATTGCAGTAAAATATACATAAATTTATCATGTAGTAGGCAGTTCAGTGGCATTAGTACATTCACATTGTATAACCAACACCATATCCATCCCCAGAACTTTTTTGTCTCCCCTGTACCTGTTAAACAATAGTTCCATTTTCTCCCCTCCCCAGCCTTTTGTTATTATTTTATTTTCTGTCTTATAAATCTGATTATCTTTGGTACACCATATAAATTGAATCATACAATATTTTTCCTTTCATATTTGGCACATTTCACCTGGTATGTCTTCAAGTTTTCATTCGTGATGTAGCTGATAACAGAATTTTGTTCCCTTTTAAGACTGAATAATATTCCATTGTATGTCTGTACCACAGTTTGTTGTTCATTTGTGTATCAAAACCGATATGTAGATAGGTTGCTCCCTCCTTTTGACTATTGTGAATAATGCTGCTATAAACATGGGTGTACAAGTATTTATACAAAGCAGGAGTCCCTGCTTTGAAATCTTCCTATTATAGTCCTGGAAGTAGAATTACTGAATCATGTGGTAATCCTACCTTGAATTTTTAAAAGACCCTCCTTCCATTTTGCTTAATTTTAAATTTTAAACAGTTAATTATTTAAGTAGTACAGGAAGCAAGAATCTCAGCATGTAGATTCTCCCTGCTCAGAGAGCAGGAGAGCAGGAGAATGACTTTCAGATCCGGTAATTTATAGCATGGATTATCCTTGTTGTACCTTTCTTGTTATGTTATTGGCAGCTAAGTTATATAGAAATAACTTAGAGAGAGACTGGGTTCCCAAGGAAGTTAGAAGAAAAATAGACATCAGAATTGTGGCTGGAAGCACATCTGAAAAGACCGAGCCTCAGGATAAAGATGCAGTGGCCGGGCCTACATGCTTCCTAAGGGATAAACAATAACTTGAGTTTATATTGTATTTAGCACCACCTGGTCCAGTAAGTCCAGACAGGCATCCGTTCAAATAGGTATCAGTTGCCCAGGTGAGTAGTCATAGCATCAGGATGCTTTTCATGTACCCTTGAACTGACTCATGTTCCAATGGGATCAATATTAGCTGAGGAGCTATACCTGCAACCTTACAAGTTAGTGGCAGTTTGGCCCATGTGGTTGGTACTCACATTGTGACCTTGCTATATAACTTAAGCCTAACAAAGAACCTCAGTGGCCCTCTTGAAAATTCAGGAGCTGTTCTTCTCTCCTTTCCAATAAACTCTCCTAAATTCTTCCTTTGGTTCACAACATCATTCCTTGATCTTGTGGGACCACGAACTCAGTATGTTTGACATCTAATAGGTCAGAAATTACATTTCTCCTATATCGCTATGGGATGCAAAGCCCGAGGGAGGCTATAGATTGCATCGCATCATTTCATCCACACTGAATGGACCAATGGATGGGACCACAGGCCTTCATATTTCTAGGTGGCCTAGGCCAGGCCTCACAGCAGTCTCTGCTGCTCTTGCAGCTGCAGAGGACCCTACACCCCTGCAACCTAATAAGTGCTATGCTTCTCCCCATAAAACACCAGTAAAGCTAGCAAGGTTCCCAGTGCCAAAGGTGAGACAGTTTCTGCAAATGGTAACACTTGTACTAACATTTTCCTGCAGACCCATCTAAGTCAGAGGAAGCCAAACCTGGAAGAGCACAGACTTCCGGAAGCAGAGCACACTGAGGGTGAGGCCAAGGAAAGGGCTGGTCCACAGCTGGAGGTCATTAAAATGTAGCTAAGGCTCCCTTCTTTGTTCTCAAGATCACTTTAAAGTGATACCAGGCCTGAGGGCAGGGAGTGAGATTCCAGGAACCCGGAGATTCAGGACTACCCAGACAGAATTCAGACTTTAAAACACAGGATGTCTTTTTTAAAAAGCTATTTATTGAATTAACAGACTTTTTAAAAAGTCATACACATCTTCCGCCTCTAGCAAATTTGCTGTTTTTATTTTCCCGAGCTCTTGTTCTTAGCTAATGGCATTTTTGTTTCTGTTTTCTTTTTTCTTCTTGTTTTGGCAATGCTGGTGATGGAATCCAGGGCCTTGAGCATTAAGCTACATCCATGGCCTCTAGTCCTCTTGTTAGTTCCTCAGTCATGCCTAGATTTCTTGTGTCTCTTTCTCATTTTTTAAGGAGGTTCTACCTGAGTTACCATCATTTTTTGGTTCCTGCAACTGGAGGCAAGAAGGGCTAGTTTGCTTCTTTGTCTATGTCTTTTGGTGCACCATCCCCTTACACAAAAACACACTCACACACACACTCCCTCTACGTACCCTTGTTTTGTTTGGAAATGTGTTTTTACTCACTCCATCTTATTGTCCAGCTGCTTTGGGAAAGGCACCAGGTAGGTGTTCAAGATGCCTTTCCTTATGTCTAGTTTGGTGCTCTGACTGGAGTTGACCATTGCAGAAGAAGCCATCGGTGCTGTTTACCTGGAGGAGGTCCAGCACTGGGCATTTTGCTCTTCTTTTCCTGTCTTTGAGTGCTGTCTTTCCCTTGTTCTTCACTGAAAACAACTTTCAGAAACTTCACTTAGACTGAATGAATAAGGGAAGATTTTGCTAGATTTGTTGCATTTGTACACTTCTCTATGTTTCATTTCTCACATCTCTCAAAGTCTTAAAACTATGATTGCCATTCTTAGCAAAGACAGATTAAGATTTAGGGACTGTGGGTACTTTCAGGCACCACTAAGTTTACATCATTCAGATTTTTATCCATATCAGGACCATATAACATGGGTTTCAGGATTTTTCTCCAGCAACTTTTGTTTTCTGTCTCTCATGTCACTGACTTTTATCTGAAAACTTCTTTCAGTTCAAGTGGGCCTGGTGATTCTCTCTGGCTGCTTATTTCAAGCAGATCTCCTACTTCTGAGGACCTACCTCCAATTCCCAGTTGCTTCCTGGATTAGGTTTTCTGTCTGCACATTCTTCATGATTAGGTTAGCTACCTTGATTTAGCACAATGTGCATAAACATTTTCCCTGAGAAACAGGCAGGTCAAGATGCAAGTTTAGGAATCTCTGTCTTCCACTAACTCTGGGAAAAACATTCCATTGTCCTTGATCCCCTTTCATAAGGTATTTTTTTTATTGATTGATTTCTCCTTTTATGTGAAAAGAACTATGGCCTTGATTAAGCCCTGGGACTTGAAAAACAATATCAGGAGGACTAAATAACTTGGAATAGTATATCTTTGAAGGTAGAGTGGCCTGGGATTAGATCTTGACTGTGCCATAGATTAAGTTTTGTAAGCTTGAAAAATGTACTATTGTCTCAGTCTCAATTTTGGCATCTGTAAAAGGGTGCTGATACTTTCTTTCATCCCAGACTTACTGTGACATTAGGTAAGATAGTGTATATGAAATTCTTGTTATACTATGCATATAGTACACAGTGTTCTATAACTGTATTTAAGATTATCTTCTAAAAATTATTGATTATTCACCATTTTTGTTTGTTTGTTTTGCTTTTTATTGGTACTGAGAGTCGAACTGAGAACATTGCACTGGCCAGGCAGGCACTTCTGCTGCTGAGCTATATCCCTGGCCCACTTATTATTGTGACTGTGCTAATATGCTGATTTATAGGCAGGCACTGTGCCTCTGAACTATAACTCTGGCAACACTGATTTACATTAATCAGGATGATTTTAACTACAAAGAAAAATACTCTCCCACTGGCTTAAAAATAAAGAATTACTTTTCTCACACAGCAAAAATTTCCCAAGGTAGTATGGCTCCAAGATTAGTCCTTAACATCCTTAAGGATCTAGGTAATTTCCATCTTATTTCCTGCCATATTGGTCATACCAGTGTCCTCAGGCCAGCTTCCTTCATGACTATAAGGTGGTTTTCATATCACAACCAGGTGCAAAAGCACCGAAGCTAGAGATTATGACTATGCACATCTTTTTAAGAAATAAGCGATTCATCCATTTCCGACCATGAAAGATAAGCACATATCAAATTTGCCTTCCTGCCAAAAGCAACTAGAAAACGAGACAAAATATATGAAATGACTGTTTTCCAACATTATACATAGGCCAAACAGGGTAATCCCTGACTCAAAAAGTACACACTCCCTACCCCTGCAATTGCCTGACGTTGCCTGTAAGCACTTTCTGAACCACAGAGCAGTGGGGTGACCCAAGCAGATCCCAGCAGTGTCTCTGAGTTTGGGGCAGAGATCAGAGTTTGGGAAGGTGGACATTGGGATTTGTGGGGCAAGGTAATGGAGAGAGGAAAGCTACACAGAGGAAAAACCCTAAAAATGAGTGAATACTAAACTTCAGACTTAGATTAAAACTGTGTAAGACAATAAAACAATCCCCAGAGATCTATGAACTGAGCAGTTCCCCATGTCAGTGCTTGAATAGGAATTGTTTGTTTTTCATCCAACAAGAGAGGAGAATTTCCATCTAACACCTGGGCTTTCAGTGGAGTCTCAGGAGGGTTAGCCATCATGATTAAGTTAAACTTAAATAAAGGTTGCCTGCTTCAACAAAACTTAAAACCTAAAGAGAATCAAGATCCTCTCTGAGTGATTCAGCTGTCTATCCATACAAAGCCCATCAGTCTTCAAAGGAAGAAAGCAAATTCACTTATTCAAGTAACTGTTACTAGCATCTGATAATTACCCATATGCAAAGAAACAACAACAAAAATGTGATCCGTACCAGAAGAAAATCAGCCAAAAGCAATAGACTTAAAAGTAAGAGTCATGCTGAAACTTTCCAAAAAGGAACTTAAGTATTTATTATCAATATGTTCAAGAAGTCAAAAACATAAGGATGATGAAGACATAAAGGGAACTAAAAGAATAACATGATTGAACCTCTAGCTCTGAAAATAAATATAATATCTTTAAACAAATTCGCTTGATGGTCATAACATCACAAATAACATTGCAGAAGAGTGAATAAATGAACTTAAAGATGCAGCAATATAAGTTATCCACATTGAAGCACAAACAAAAGACAGTCTGAAAAACAATGAACAGAGCCATAGTGACCTAGAGGATAATCTCAGTTGACTAACATACATGTAATTGTAGTCCCCAGAAGAACAAAAGGCAGTGCGGGCAATAAAAATTGGAGAAATAATTGCCAAGACTTTTCAAAAGTTGATGAGAACTATAAACCACAGACCCTAAAAATTAGTAAACTCCATACAACATAAACACAAAATCAGAGCAAAATTTGTCAGAAAAAAATTACTAAAAATAAGTTATAAAGTGGAAATCTTAAAAGTACCTAGAAAGTGTATTGGAGTTGACATCTTGTCAGAAACACTGCAAACCAGAAGACAAGAGAGTAATGCTTTGAAGTGGAAAAAAAAAAAGAGGAATCTTTGCCAAAGG